>CABFVX010002306.1:0-44852 GCA_902151425.1 Timema shepardi | reverse complement strand
CTTTGATTCTTTCTTTTCGACTGCGTGAGCCAAAGTTGAACCACGTGGAGCCGCCATTATAGAAATTCTGTTTTGTGAAATGAGTAAACGATATCTGAAGGCATCTGTCCTTGGGTGAGTTTTATACACATATATCCTGTATCATAATGCATCAGTATTAATTTAGTTATTTGATTTTCACTGTTTGTTTTACGAAAAGACATGATATAGAAGTATATTATTTAAATTATATCAACGGCCACATGGTTAGTTGTAAGTTTTGGGTAGTCCTCTTTTAAATAACTAGGGCCCATATTCACAAATCTTATTCATAACTTTAATAAGATTAGTCTTGTTTTGTGATATCTAGAACCGCAATTATAAAAATGTAAATTAATTTTTTACTAATCCACGTGTTTTTTGAATGTAGGCCAATACGCCGTTTTGTATTAGACTACAACTTTGAGGTAGTTTATCTTTTAATATCTCCATATAGCCCCAACGTGGCACCCAATTACACGAATATTGATAAATAGTTAGATTTTTCCCTTGTAGGTGATCAATCAACCTGATTGACACGCTACACTTTGTAGCAGACTTCCCAGGTACTTGAACTCCTCTACGTTTTCCAACTCCTAGTTTTCAATTTTGATTTTCAGTGGCTCTGGATTTTTTGTAATCACCAGTACTTTTGACTTCTCAATGTTGATCTCAATGTCATATCTTCTCGCTGTCTTGCTTGATTATAAACTGTTAACTTTGATTAAAAAAATAAAATGAAATCAGATTATAAAAAATATTATTTTAACAATAAGAATTAGATGGGGTCAAAATTATACAGTGAATCGTATAAATAAATTTTGTTTTGATTTTATAAAGAAAATGCATTTATCTTTATTTATAATCCGAAGGATTTTATTTTTTTTAAACTCACGTTTTCAGCACCAGATAAAACAAATTCCATAACGTATAAAATGAAACAATAAATTAGTAGGTATCTTGAAATTTTAAATAATACAATACAACACTCATAAACTTATAAATGTTGATTGGAAAAAACAAAGTATAAGATTAATTTACAAGTTTAACCAATCAGTTTATTAAAATTCAAACAATTCAAAAGGAAGTATACATAGGACTAGAGGTAGAAAATATTCAAGCCACCCATTGCTTAAACATGAAAATATAAATAGTTAGAATAATATAAATAGCTCGGCAAAGGAGCATCAGGTGAGAAGCACCTAGTTACACCATATAACCCACACATATCAATTGTGAATTAAAATATAATCAAAATTGGATCGAATAGAATCTAGCCGTTCAAAGTACTCAGTAGTTGCAGACGATGTGTTGGACGAAGCTTTAAATGTTGCCCATAAAGAACAGCGGTATTTAGATGTAAATGAAATTGAAAACTTTGAAAACGATCAACTTCTTCCAGAGCAAAGATTTGACATTTTGGAACAAGGGGGGTTTGAAAAGATGAGGGATGAGTATAGTAATAGATTTGCTGAGCCTAAAAGAATAGATTATAACAAACTGAATCAAGTCCTTCAAAAGCTAAATTCTGGTCAGAGGCAAGTAGTGATGCATGTTTTACACTGTATGAAATCCGATGATAAGCCCATTAGAATATTTTTAAGTGGATGTGCAGGAATAGGTAAATCTACAGTGATTAATGCAATCTATCATTCGGTGACTAGTTTCTTTGATAATTGTCCTGGTAGTGACCAAGATTCCATTAAAGATGTTTTGTGTGCCCCATCAGGCAAAGCTGCTTTTATTATAAATGGTATCAATCTTCACACGGCTTTTGCCCTTCCAGTAAATCAATTTGGAGGGCAGATGCCAGACCTGTCGAGTGATCTGGCCAGCACGATTGAGAAAAGTTAATAAATCTTAAACTTTTGATCATAGATGAAGTGTCAATGATAGGCAGCAGGATTATTAGCAAGTTAGATGCACGGCTGAAGCAAGTTATGGGAAGAAGTGAGTCTTTTGGAGGTGTTGGGATAATAGTTGTCGGTGATCTCAATCAGCTTCCCCCTGTGATGGACACTCTCGTGTTAAAACCACCCCAAGTCAGTGATTTGAGTGTGTTCTGCGATATCGATCCCCTGTGGGAGGAGTTCATCACATATGAACTTACACAAATTATGCGTCAACATAATGAAACTCTTTTCATAAGCGCTCTCAACAATCTAGCAGCAGGGTCCATGACTAACGAAGATTTACAGCTCTGCAGGTCAAGGGAAATACAAGAATCAGACGTCCCGAGTGAAGCAATCAGGTTGTATTCCGAAATCATCTTTGTAGACCAGTATAACGATGAAAAAATAACAAACAACCCATTTTCTGAATACATATCGAACGCAAAAGATTCTGTACTGGGAAAAGTTAGTGTTGCTCTTAAGGAAAGAGCCTTGCATTCATTACAATATAAAAAATATTCAGAGGTCAGTGTTCTTTCTAATAGTATCAGATTTAAAATAAATATCAAATATATGGTTTCTATTAATATTGACGAACATGACAGACTGGTGAATGGTTCCTGTGGAGTATTGAAACACTTGACATTTAAACCATATTCAAATGAGAACAATAGAATATGGCTTGATTTTGAAACCAACAATTCCGTAGGAAAAAGAAAAATATTATTAGCCTTCAATTTTATGAAAACCAACAATTTAAACTCGGCACTAGTCCCGATATCAAGGAAAGCTCACACCTTAAATGTTAATAAGTTGGGTGAATACCAGATGTTACGGCAGCAGTTTCCAGTAGTACCAGCTGAGGCTTTAACTATACACAAGAGCCAAGGGCAGACGTACTGTTTCGTTTGTTTGGATTTTAATAAATGCCAACTGTTAGTAGGGCTTTGCTGTACATTGCTCTAAGTAGAGTTACAAGTCTAGCTGGACTATACATCCTGGGAAAATTCAAAACTCCTCCCAAAGCTGACGATGCTGTTAAAAATGAGATGACTCGTCTCCGTAATAAAACTTTTAATCTTTCATTTTGGAACCTAGAGCAGAAAGACGGCATAGTTATTGTGTACCATAATGTCCGATCTCTGCACAAAAATATGGCAAACATCTGTGACGCTCATATTGAGCGCAGGAAGCGTGCTCGAATAACAACCATGAGGTCACAAGAGAACATAGTTTTTATTTCAGTTAGTTAAATTACAATGATAGAGTTGATACAATAGTACAGTAAAGGCTTAATGAGCCTACGCTTAGTCTGGTAAAATATTGACTGAGTCACCAAGACTTACAAAATATTAACCGCCCCAAGGGGGAACGTTAGAGTGAATGTTTGATGTCTAGATTCAAATTTACCGCCCAAGGGCGCGCTTACATCCATAAACACAAGATGGCTGACATATTTAGTTTTAAGTGCACATAGCATTAACTGAAGTTTAAATTAGATATATAAGATAAAGTGCTCATAAAATTTAGCTTTACATTCCTATAGATATATACATGACTTAGCAGCCGAATATTTTAAACAGAGATCCCAACAATGGCCGTTGAGTGCTAATCCTAAGTAACGAAGCATAACCTAATATTACAAATAAGTTTTATATGTGTACAATAAGTTCCGCAAACTCCCGTTGCGCTCATAATAACCTAATATAACAATTCCATATAAAATACCTTCATAACTAAGTGAACTTATATCGTCTAAAAATAACCAAGATTATATCAAACGATTGCTAAGATTCGCTAAGATAAAGGCTCGGGCGCACCTACAGTTAATAAAGCGTACTAAGTCTAACATGAATTCCCCTAGAAAGTTACTATTATGAATCCGTGGTTCACCCACGTCAAACCAAATTATAATCCCCATTCATAAACATGAAAAGAAGCACCAAACAGTAATTTTGAATAATATTCCTCCCCATATTTAAAGCCAAAGAGAATTTTGATTAATATCCCCAAATAATAGCTATAAACCAGCGCCCTCACCTGGTAGGAGCCAGTGATACAATGAGTACCATGCACGCCGTTCGGCTGTTGCCCGACTCAGAACATCTGACTTGACAATTATGCCAAACCAGGTTGTCTGCGACAGGGCTGATTTGTTGTTTGAGTACCGAGTCATTGTCATGACTCTTAACCTCGCGAATGAACTTATAAACCTGATGAAATGAAACCAATGAAATGAGCCTGCAGAATACTACAGGTGTGTGATTTTGGAGTACCATACAAAATAACACCTGCTGTTATATAGCACAAACAGGTCATAGATGTTTTCAGAAGAGGGGGAGAGGAAGGGAAACACATAGAACAAAAAGAAGGGTGAAGACTAGCGCTCTGGGCGTATCGCGGACATCCCAGTAATTACTTGGCCAAACTCGAAAATCCCAGAAGTGGATGTTCGCGAAGTCAAGTTGACAACTAGATTGTTAGGGGCTGGGCGAGGCGCTGATTTGGTTCGCGTCTCAGTCAGTCTTCTTTATCCAAGCCACGGGAGTGGATGTGTTGTTGCGTGCATGTGTGTCCCATTCGACGGGGAGAGGTCTCGATCAGACTTGGTGAGACTTGGTGAGCCTTGGTGAGCCTTGGTGAGTGTAGAACCTCAATATTACCGGGTTGTTGGTTTTAGATATTTGTTATTTGGAACATCGTTACACATCCTTGCAGATGACTGGTATTCACGCTGTGACATATTGAAAATGTCTGAAACTGAAACAATCCCACAAGACTTTCTCCAAATTCCAAATTTTAAGATATTTTTCAGATCTAATAGTGGTAGTGTCCGACGCCCAAGAGTATTATTATTATGTTTGGCAAAGAAAGACATGAAAATTCAAACATGTAAGCACATTTCAATAGAAAACTCTGTTTTCGGAATAGATATGATAGGTTTCAAAATTGGGAATGTCACTATCATCACAGGGTACAAATCATCTAATCACCTAGTAGTACACCTAACATTGAGTTTGTCACTGCTATTAACAATAAATCCCTTCTGACAAATCTGATCTAATACTTTTAGGAGATTTTAATTATAATATTATTGGACATAAAGACTATTTTTTGTTGTAATTAATGAGCAAATATAGTTTGAAACCCATTCTGAAATCTGACGAGTCTACGACAAACAACGATACGCAGATATATGTCATTTTCAGTAATATGACGATAACCAGATTTGGAGTATACGAAAGTTGTTTTTCAGACCATAAACCAATTTACTGCAGATTTATAAACTAGTTTCTCGACAATCCGATTTCTCTATTATCTGTAAATACATAAATCTTTATTGTTTATATTATTAAAATTAGAGGTCAAATATTCTCTCCTGTTTTCAAGTTTTATTACTTCCTACTAATTTGATTTTACCTTTACACAAGCAATAACAAATAGTCAAAAACTAATGGTCACTATGGTTAATATTTCACTTTCTCATTCTTTCATTAGTTATTGATTCCTTAGTATTCTTTCTACTTCCCTCCATTCATCTCTAGTAATACAATTTTCATAAATTGGAACATGTAAAGCAGATCCCAGTTTCCAAGCTGTCAGCAAATGGTTCAAATACTATTTTATTAAGGTCTTTAAAACATTAAACTGTTTGAAATGCTCTTAGGTGGACAAAGATGTGCCTCTTTTCTCATTGATTCTATATCATTGTATATTATTTTATTCGTGTTCTTATGTGGAGTGGCGATGATACAATGTACATTATTCCGTTCAGAAATCTTACGAGTTTATAGAAAGAGAGAGAAAGTCTTTGCGGTGTGTCGTATCATTTATTTTATCTACTGTACGTAATACTTTTTGTACATTTTTATCTAAACTTTATTTCTATTCACGTTTTGTATTTTGACGAATTCTTTGACTATTGATATATAGGTACTCATAATAATGAAAATATGAATTGAATATAAGCGGTTCATTAATAACCCTGTCTGTTTAGTGCCACATTCTGCTTTTGAATACTTAAAAAGCATGTGTTATTCATCCTGACTTGGGTTATTGCTTTCGGAAGGTTGTTTTTTTCGGTGATGTTTTACAACTTACCTAAATGTAAGTCACAAATGTTGAAATTGCATTAGACCCAAAAAAACGCAAGTCCATTATTATTTAAAACGTAAACAAAACTAAAAATAATCATTAAAAACATCATACAAGTTTGACTTACGAAATATATACATAACATTACTATGCTGTTATTATTTCAAGATAAATTTCATTAAAATAAGTTGTGTGAATTGTTTTTGCTCTCTCCTGTAAAACTACCCTAATGTGACTTACGTGGTTTAAGCTCTGAGGTACAGAGTTTATAAGTCATATAAAAGTAACAATAAAACTGACCCAGCCACAGGCGGGAAACAGTTTGTGATGTGATGTGGCTTGAACGAGTCCTTACGGCCGTTAAATCTCAGGTTTTTTTTACCATAGCAACTATTTTTCATTCAATAACCTTCCTGTACTCAAAAGGCTGAGTGGATTACGTTCTAAACTCACTGGTTTTCAGAAAAATTTGGAGGTAATATGTATTTAACCCAGGACCTCTGGACCTTTAGTCGAAGACTGACCACTATAGGAGTGGTGGAAAGTCATAAAATAGTTAACTAAACAGATTTTAACTTTGGCTGCGAGATTATTTAATAATATATTCGATTTGAATTGTAAACATAAACTTTGAACACCCATTAAAGTTAAATGCACATTTATAATTTTCATTTGAGATTTTATAAGCTTATCAATTAAAATTGAGGGGGACATTTCATAATAGGTAAATATTTATTTTATATTGATTGAAAAAATTAAGATTTGAACATCATGTAGGGTAACATATCGAAGGGTTGTCATGGTCTCTAAAGAAAGAGTTGGATTCAAACCTCTAAAAGGGTTGGACACCACTGGTCTAAGCTATGTAAAATAACTAAAATGTTAATCTTAATACCTAGATAATAAAGGCTTGTGTTAAATAACACGTTAAATCTTATTTATAAATTATAAAAGGATGCTGATAAAAACTAAAACAAAGAATTTGTGAGTAATTATTTCAGGAATTTCCTCTGTCATATGTTCAACAGTTCTTATGTTCCTCTTGGGGAGTGTGCATCTATTGGTCACTCTAGATCAGCGTTTCCCAAAAGGTGTTCCGTGTAACCCTGGGGTTCTGTGGAAGGGTCAAAGTGTTTCCGAGTTCCTTTCGAGAATTAACTAAAACGTTCGTAGAAAACAGTCATAACATAGAATCAAACAGCGTGGGAAGAGCGGAGTGGTGGGGGCGCCTGTCGATACTGCGCGTGCGCGGACGTTGCGGCCCCGCACCAATCGAGTCAGTTACCGCGATAAGACTGCACGTGTTTACGACGTAAACTTTACTTACGTATTTGGTGTAAAGAGAAGAGATTGTTTTAATCTGGAATTTTCAATGTCCACAGATAGGTTTTTGATTATTCGTAGTAGAGCTGTAACGAACCGACCTCTTTACTTATGTAAAATGAATGGTAGGTTTTAAAAATTATAGGCTGCTATAATAATGTTCCTTTTTTTAAGAGTTTTATTTTTTGTTCTAACTAATTATTAATTTAATCAAAGCTATTCTTCTTTCTACCTAAATATGTAAAATGCCATTATACTAAAATTTTAACCCACTTGTATTTTTTCTATTTGTTATTTCAGTTTATGATCATGGACAATTGGCTCAAAACGGGACGCCTCGAAAGTGGCAAAAGTGTTGTTTCATGTTCACCAGCAGAGTCTACTGAAAATATTGCAGAAGAAGCTGTTGCTGGTTTTTCTGTAAGAAAGTTATACTTATTATTATCAAAGTCAATCTGTTATAACAGTCTGGCCAATAACTGGTTGGCTTACTCACCTTACACGCATTAATTTCTTAATTTTTGTGTATTAATGTTTATTTTATTTAATGTTTTGGTTGTTTATTATTAATGGGTATTATTGTTGTTGTTGTTGGTTATTATTAATGTTTGTTAATTTATTCCAGGGTACGGTAAATACGGAAGACTCTTGTCCTGGGCAAGGACGACAAAGTACACCAACCAACAAAAGAGCTGAACCTCAGGAGAGAACTGCTTCAAAAAAAGGAAATATTATGAATCCTACTTGTCCTTCGGATTTATTCCTGTAGGAATTGCTGAGAATCCGGATGGACAATGTGTTATTTGCAACAAAATTCTGTTTAATAGCTCTTTGGCATCTGCAAAGCTTAAACGACACCTTGAAATCAACCACCCGCAACTGAAGGATAAAAGCTTAAGTTTTTTGAAAGACACAAAGAAGTAAATAAATCTGATGTGGCTGCTTTACAAAGATATGTAAAAACAGATAATGAAAACGCAACAGAAGCATCATTCCTGTTAAGTTACAGAATTGCTCGTGCTGGTAAACCACAACGATTGCAGAAAATTTAATAAAACCATGTATGATAGAAATCGTCAGCTGCGTACTTGGCGAAGACGCAGCTAAGAAAGTTGCAGCAGTCCAGTATTCCAACAACATCATATCTGATCGAGTCCATAAGATTTCAGACCATATTGAAGATGAATTAATTTGTAGATTGAAATACAGTGAGATGTTTGCAATGCAACTTGACGAAAGTACAGATGTCACCGTGTTATCAATACTGCTTGTTTTCGTGAGATACCCATTCGGAGGATCTATTGAAGAAGATTTATTACTCTGTGCACCTTTGGAGACCAACATAACTGGAGAAGAAATTTTTACAGTCATTGATAGCTACATCAGTAAACACCAGCATATTGATTGGAAAAAATGTATTGACGTGTGCAGCAATGGAGCTGCAGCTATGACCGGCAAAATAAAAGGAGCTGTAACAAGAATAAAGAGTGTTGCACCTAAATGTAGTGGCAGTCACTGCGTTTTACATCGACATGCCCTTGTCGCGAAGAAAATGCCATCAGACTTAAATAAAGTTCTCGATCAAGCCGTACAAATGGTCAATTACGTTAAATCACGCCCACACCAGTCAAGGCTTTTTAAAAAAGCGTGTGAAGATTTAGGAAGTCAGCATCAATCACTTCTTCTACTCACGGAAGTGAGATGGCTTTCGAGAGGAAAAGTTTTATCCAGGTTATTTTAATTGCCCAACGAGCTTAAGATATTCTTCGCTGAACAACCCATTTCTGCATCCGCTAATACGTTTATTGAACTATTGCACGATGAGCATTGGTGGATAAATTGGCTTATTTGGCCCATATATTCGATAAACTCAACGTAATCTGCAAGTCCTTACAGGGAAGAACCACAACCACATTTACAGTAAGAGATAAAATATCTTCACTTAAAAACAAACTTGGCTTCTGGATCGAATGTGTTGAACAAAAAAGTTACGAAAGTTTTACTCTTTTAAATGGCTTTCTGGAAGAAAATGAGTTGCAAGAAACCGCAGATGTGGAAAAAAACATACATGAACATTTGATTAACCTTAAAAAAATCCTTGAAAGAGTATTTCCCGGAGAAGTTACAGGACATTGACTGGGTACAGAATCCATTCGCAAATTATACCAAACCATCGATACTAACCGTGTGAGAGTATGAGAATTTGATCGACATTAAGTGTTAATCCCTTATAAAACAAAAATTCGAATCAGAAGATTCTAATTTGAATTACTTTTGGATTGGACTTAAAGATGAATACCCTGCAGTCGTTGAGAAGGCTATTATGGTTCTGCTTCCGTTTGTGACGACTTACCGATGCGAGACTGATTTTTCAGATTACGCTTACACCAAAAACATGTACAGAAACAGACTGGATGCAGCTCCAGATCTTCACGTTCAATTGTCAGACATTAAGCCTAATTTTAGTGCTATCATAAGTAAATATGTGAAAAAAATTCATTCTTCACATTAAATAGTTTTTTTTGTACAATAAATGTTTTATAGTACTTATTTATAATTATTCTTTCTTTTCATGTCAAACATGAAAATATTCAAACTACACTAAAAGGTACAATCACTTTTGTTATTATCAAAATGGGGTTCCACCAAAAAAAGTATGATCAATTAGGGTTCCGTGGCCAAAAAAAATTGGGAACCTCTGCTCTAGATAACCAAATGATAATAGATACAAAATTTATATTTTAAATTTTAGTGTGTGGATTGTTTTCACTTCTCGTTTGAGTAATATGCCCCTAATTAAGATAATCTTATTTTAAACAAACACTTTAATCTATAAATTAACCTAGAACCTTTCTTTGCTCATCTAAAGAGTTTTAGTCACAAGCTCGGGTCATTTTTCAATTTGAGATCAAGTCCACATGAATATTACGATGTTTATTATTAGAAGACATTGACCATGACTTTTCGTGGAGTCCATTGCCATTGTGCAGGGTATTTATTTATAGGGCAGCTCCCAATTAAAATTTAAACCCCTCTATGAAAATATCTCTGATCTGCCCCTGTTCAGTGATTATGTATATCTATGTTTAGAACCAATATCATTTAAAATAATTGACACAAATTACTATTTTTATGATTTTTTTTCTGATTGATGGGTTTAAAAATGAATATCCCATAATTATTTTGTAATGGGTTTTTGAGTAAGTCACCAATATCAAATTGCCAACAAAGAAAATATGGTCCAAAGTCTAAAAATATATGTTCACATATAAAATTCTAATAAGTCTGAATCTTAAAGTGAAAAAAAAAGCCTTACGCAATATTATTTAAGATAAACTAGAAGTTACCGACAAAACAATACAAATCACGTACATTCAAACCTACCGCTTATAATATTTAGTTCTAGGCTCGTTCAACACTAGCACTAGTGATGTGGTTTTACTTGCCAACATTAGATTGGCGTGTCTATACTTATCTCTCATCTGTGTGTGCATGAATGGCTCCATGTTTGTTTATGTTTATAGTGTAATCACAAATAAAATAAACTATATATTGGTATTTATTCAAAATGATCTCTATTTTGGATCAAAGTTATGAGATACTGTGGATTATAGTGATTTAAATGATTAGTATTCGTATAAGCATAGCCAAGTTTGAAAGCACTTTCAAATGTCACTAGATGGATATTTGTGTTTTAATGATAAGATAAAATAAGTAAAATCAAGAGGTAAATCTACTAGGAATTCAACATGCGATGTTAGGATATAAACTATGTAATCTTGCTTCACAAACACTCATAATTTTATTTTATTTGCCTAATACTTTGTAATAAAATAGCAAAATAAACTATAGTTGGTCTTTAAAAACATGTTTATAGATTGAACATGTCTCCTCTAAAGAAGCCAGGGAAGTTATTTAATCTTGCTCTCAAACAAACTACTTTACATATTCTCTCCCTGTGTAGGTCAAGATGTGAATGGGATGAACAAAACTCTCAACTCAAAGATATTCTGACATCAATTCCCTATCTTCTGGTTGACGACATTGTTTCAGAAATTATTTCACAAATGACTTACCATGACACATGTGGAAAAATGACATCATTTACTTTCTTAAATGGAATACTGGTACCATCTTTAAAGAATCTAGACCTCGGCGTGTTAAATAACTTTGAGTTGGAAGCTTACTCGTCACATTCGTCTGTTGACCAGTTTGCCATGTGTTTAAGGTTACAGTTACCTTCAGCTTGTAACTTGGTTCAATTGTCTCTAGCTACACATTCAGAAAGAACAACCTTACCAATATGCACTGATGAGATTTTGTGGAAAGTTGGCGAGTGTTGTTCAATGTTAAAGTGTTTAGACATTTCTAACAATACCGCTGTCACAAATGTGGGATTAATGTACATAGTGCCGTCACCCAACTCCAGAGGATGTCCCTGTTTGGAAGATCTTAACATCCTGGATTGTTCAGTGACAGCTGACTGTGTAGCTTCAATCTTGGAACAAATGACCCGCATTCGAAAGGTCGAATATAGTGAATTGTGTCTTTCACTAGCGTTTTTAAAGCATCAAAGAGGCGAAGAAAATTACAGACCAGTTTTGAAACTTAAGTACCTCAGAAACCTTTGCCCGCCTAGCCGGTCATACTCTGACATCAAGTTCTTACATTTTAATAAGCGGCTTGCTACTTTAACCAATGATTTGTGTCCTGGCATTGAAGAGTTAAGGGTGTGTTTAAATGATGAAGATACTAAATTTTTGGGAAAATTTATGGCACTAACTAAATTAATGTTAGTTTATGATGTCACAACACCATCTTCTCCAAGAGTACACACAGAAAATTTTTTAAGGGTACACGGATATAAACTAACAGTTTTGACACTTGTATGTGATTTATTTGATGAAGAACATTTTGTGACAATCGGAGACAGCTGTACAAGTTTGGAAGAGCTTTGGGTTCGATGCAATAAAATGAATAGTAGTGACATGGGTCCTCCAGAAACCAACAGGTCTCCATTCTCACAATTGGAAACTTTCTCTCTTCGTATTGGACAGACACAATCATCACGTCCACAATCATTAAATATACATTTTTTAGTTTATGTTTTGAAAAATTCCATCAAACTTAAACATTTAATATTCAATTTTAAAAGGGATATTACTGATGAATTACTATGCACTTTGTGGCTTAATATAAACACACAATTTTTAAAAGTTCTAAAGGTGAAATTGAACAATAACTGTTCATCACCAATTAAACAAGAACTAACCATTGATTTTACATACATGATTATAAGTCATTGTCCTTGCCTAGAACAGTTGGGATGTTTAAACAGTTGGAATATTTATCCTGATGAATTTTATGCCCTTCAAGCATTCATTTACTCTAAAAACCTAGATTTGGTGTTGATTACGTGATGTTTTAACTAAGCAGCTCAAACAGTTATTAACTTATCATTTAGGCCTATTTCCGCCACTCACATCTATGGTCGCAGCATCTAAGGTGGCATTATTATAATAGACTGAATTATCATTGATGAGGTCTGGTTTCAAATCCCGTTTGGTATAGGCCTACTGAGGGTATTTTTTTCTTACCTCCATACAAATGCAGGTACATTTCTTCTAAATTATATTTTCCTCGACCATACTTCAGGATTATAAGTAGTATGTGAATACAAAAACTATTACTTAGCAACACACGTCGTATCTGCCCCAGACGTCTTTGGTTCAAATCCTCACCGGTTTAGTATAAAACCTGATCACCCTCTATTTCCACATGCTAGTGCCAAATCGGTGCTCGATTGTGTTATTTATTATGTTTGGGCGGCAGGTAGTTAATTACATATTTTTAGGCTAGTATTGTAGATCCTAAAAACACCATAGGCATTGTTATCTTGAGTCAAGAAAGTGAAAACTGTGCAGCTGGTTTTGTCTTTGAAACTATGATCCATAAATTCTTTAAAAAAACTTAATATTAAATATAGGTTATGCTTCATACTTTCCTCATTAACATCCCTACTTTATTGAACCTTTCAATCTACTTGCTAAATACACTGTGGTTGAAATAAATAAAAATTAGACTTAAAGACTGTAAATTCTAGGTGTATCAATAGTATTTTACAGATTTTTTTTCTCCAAAAGAATTCCTAAATAATCTTCATTACATTGACTTATATTATTGGTAAAGGTTTGGCTTGGTAATTTGAAGCAGCCTAGGATAGGTCAACAGAATAAACGCCGGCAATATAAGCCTCCACACTAACAAAATGAGATAAACCTAATTGTTAATGTTTATAGTGCCAGCTGTTTGGTCTAGGTATCGCTCATGAGAAAATGAGCTTTAAGTTCTATCGGCCACAAACTTCACTCCCTTGTAGTTTGTTTTTCTATTCAAGAGATGTCAGAGGTGTAAGGTGTTCATAATGGCAGAAAACTTGATGTTTATACCCTACGGATACATCGATAGTTTGTATGCCGGATGCATAGTTGATTAGCCTAAATATTGATTATTTACAAAAATGCATGTAAATATGATTTGAGTGGCCTGGAATCCCTAATGAATCCTACCTCTTAACCGCTGGTACCAAAAAGGGATAAATACCTACCTATGTTTGAAAGAAGACTCAGTTATCAATTATTTAAAATAATTTTTTGTTTGTGAAATTAATATTTAAACTCCCATCACTGTTTATCAAGCTGTCACAAGGAGAAACAATATTAGGACTAAAGTTATCCAGTTCAAAGAGTGCAGGCAGAGGGAAATAGTAGAGGAAGTAAGACTGAGATTGTTTATCACGTAATGACGATGGAAAAGAGAGGATGCCAAAGAAAATGTTGGAAATGAAGTATGTAGGAAAAAGACCGCAAGGGAGGCCAAGAAATAGATGGAAGTAGCGGCTAATAGAAAGTGTGTAATTAGACAAATGGGTGAAATTAAAGGTGGGCGAATAGAGAAGCCGAAGGCATTTTATTAAACTGACCGGCCACAGGCTGAAAACCGTTGATGATGATGATGATTATCTATCAATGAAATGCCCAAGATTAAACTGGTATATAGCGCATATCAAAGGATCTGATTTCCAAACATTTATGCCCATCCTCAACTTCCATCATTTTAGTTTGAATCAAAGTTTGGATCTATCATTGTACCTTAACATATTTACACATTTTAAAAATATATTTACATATATTTTAAATTATTTACACATTTTTAAAATTATCTATGTGGGGAAAAGACCACAAGGTAGGCCAAAAAAATAGATGGGAGGAGCAAATAACAGAAAGTGTTTAAGTGAGAGAGGAGAAGAATGGTGGAAGAATTAAGGAAGATGGAGGCATTTTACTAAACCGGCCCGGCCACAAGCTAGAAACATTTGTTGATGACGGAGATGTGTAACAAGACAAACAAATAAGTTTTTTAATAAACTATAAAAATAAAGGCAAAATGGCACCAAACAGCTATATTCAATTAATCATTGAAAATGTCAAGAACTACAAGAGCTAGAGCAAGGCCTACACACTTATCAGAAAATGGTAGGACTCAAATTCACAATTAAAACAAAACACATGGGCTAGTTATGTAATTTATGGGGCTCATTAGTCCTTTATTTTAGTAGAAGACAGTAAAACACCAACTGGACTATAGCAGCATGGCTAGAAGTTCTGCCATAGTCCAGTCTTTGTTTTATTTTCTTCTGCTGAAGAAGGGGATTATTGAACCCCAAAAATTACATAATTATTTGGTTTGTTTTCATTGTGAACTTTGAGACCTACAATTTTATGGTAAATGTCTATGTCCATCCTACTATATATGTTTAATTTGATAAACTACAAAAATAATATTGATTAACTATGTCTTACTAAATACCTACACACACACATACACACACTGCACATTAATTTGAAACTGGCGCTAATTGTTCAGTTCACACCACTAGGGTCACCAGAGGTGACTTGTCAGCAGTTTTAACATGGTAAATGAAAGCAGTGTCTCACATTCTACTTTTGATATATTGGACATAATACACTGATGTAGAATGGGTAAGGAGGGTAGAATGTAAAGAAAGTGTACCCACATTAAGGTACGAAGAGTGGGTAATAATTTAGAATAATTAGAATTATTACAAAGTGGACAAGTCGAGACCAAAGCATTTTTCTGGATGGCCACTATTGTAGTTTGAAGCTGTTAAGAATCACCTCAATACCTATGTTAAAAGGGCTCTTAAATGCCTTTCTTTAGCTAAGCCTTTTGCTAAAAAATAAAGCATAAAAATATAATTATTGACCTTAATGGCTTGTTCGCAAATTATTCCCTCTTTTTCTCAACAATTCTTCTTTCAACAAAAACTTTAATGCATACTTTAATAAAATGTAGGTTTTTTCTTTAAGAATCAGTTCTTTATTAATAGGGTTTTGTTCTCTTTCCAAGCAAATGCTCGCACATTTCCTTACAGATTTCATCTCCTCATTCTGTCTCTTGATATTAGTTGTGTAAGGTGTGTATAAACCCATCACACACAAAACTGTATTTTCTTCCCACATCTTGGCACTCATTAGGTTATTTGCATGGAGGGAGAGTGGGAAACCACATAGGGAAAACAACCCTCAGGACACCCAACCAGAATTTGAACCCTGACCTTGCCATAAGCATACCAGACTAAATGAGCTCAACATTTAGAGTGCATGCCCATCAATGTGGGCTCACAGAAAATACATTAGATTTTAATTTGCTGAGCTTTTATAATTTAACAACAATTTTTAGTTGATAACTAAACATTTGCATTGAAGATAATTTATATTGTTTATTATGATTACAAGCTGTTTGTATATAACCATATTATTTATTTTAAAGGTTGAAATAAACCATTTCGATAGCTTTAAAATGTAATATATTAAAAATATATTTTGAAGTTTTATTGTTACCAACATATTATAAATATATTTTAACGGTTTAACACTACCAACATATTAAAAATATATTTTAAAGGTTTAATGCTACCAACATGTTATGAATATATTTTAAAGGCTTAACATCACTACATAGCATATTATAAAGCTATTTGAAAGAGTTAAGTGTAATTAACATTTTATCAGTGATAGTGATCATTATTCATTACCCAAAAACATCTTGTTAGACTTCTTATGCATTAAGTGTGTTGATGTTCTTACTGATGAATTACTGATGTATGTGTTCAATTGATACTCAATTTTATGTTAATGATTATAATTATTTATGAAGGCCTAAAAGAATTTTGGTTATGGGTAATTTTTTAAGAAAAAATATAACTGTAAACTTAGGGATTCAATTAAATTTTCAAACAGATAAAAAAATTACTTCATGGACAAATTCAAATGTCAACAAATTGTGTGATTCCATATTTTTAATTTAAGAACTTGTGATATTTTTTAAGATGTAAAATTTACTTTGGAATAAATACACGGTTCTAAGGTGTAAGTAAATTTTCATTTTAAAAGTGCATTATTAAAATTGTTTTGTCTATGTTATGTTGTTGTTTTTAAGTTTTACGTCCACTCAAGGTAACACAATATTTTTTAATGGGCTGACAAAACTTTCAAGATTCAAACCAACTTTTCATGGATTAATTAATAAATAGTAACCCGCTTTGGCGGTTGAATGTTCTTAGGCATTACTTTCAAAATAAACTGGTTTGCTAATGATGAGAGGTACCGGTATAGGATGCTACTGAGGGTGATTTTTCCCAAATGGATTTCTAATCTACCTCCATGCAAATATGGATACACTTCCTCTTCCCTAAAACATTATATTGTAATTAGTAAATAACCTGCAAAGATATTGAGATGCAGTATTAAGAACATTAACGGGTTATTCCCCACAGTGGGGACCACTTGTTTATTTATTTATCAAACAGTCACGTATCCGGGTGGGAAGGGGTCATTGTGGGACAGAAGCACCCTCTCCCGCCAAAATCTAAACAAAAACTAAAAATTATTATATAAAGATAGTACAGTAATAAATTCCTAGCTGAAAAAATACAGTACTAATTAATTTCAAATGCAAAAAATGGGTACTACTTTTATACAGGGTGTCTACCATCCGGGAAAATCAGGGAAAACAGGAATTAGCCTGGAATTTGAAGTGATGGGGGAAAAACGGGAATAAGCCGGGAATTTGGTAAATCACAATAAAAATCCGGGAAAATGATATTTTACTCAAAATATGAAATACAATAATCATTAAATCAGTAAATTATGTCATTTTTTTGTTTGTAGCTGTGTAATATATTTCTAATTCCTAGTAAACAATTTTAATACAAATTTAAAAAAATATTCAAATTTTAAAACTTATTATTATTCATAAAAAATATTAATAGAAAAACGAGTGGAGAAGGGAGGGGGGGAGTTAGAATGATATTACATACATTTTAGTGGGGAATTTTAGGAAATGATCAGGGGAAATCAGGGAAAATGTCGGGGATTTCATTGGTCAAGTTGAGTAGACACCATGTTATATATTTTTGTTCAAAATCTTGATATATTTTTGTCCCCATGCAGATCAGATTTGTCCAACTCTCCCCCTCCTGTTTAGTCTTGAGATTGCTGTCGTCATCAGACAATATTTTAAGAATGAAGCCCCCTGCCTCTCCCTCCCCCCCTGAAAGAAAATTTTGATACAGACTTGTTATCAAATGTTTAATCCTGTGTGGGTCATCAACATCAACTGTTCCCAGTTATCTGCTCCTGTGTGGGTGAAAAGTATTATTACAAATAAATGCCTAATGACTGATCATCATCATCATCAACAACAACATTTTCCAGCCACTGGCCGGGTCTGTTTGGAACAGAATCCTCTCCAACGTCTCCTCTCTCCTCCATACTCCTCTGCACTCTCTTCAGCCACCTGTCCCTCAGTATTCCTCTCGACCTGCTATATTAACATAATCACTCCATCAAAATATCATCTGAGGAGCTGTATTTGCTTAAATCATTAATTTTGTTTATAGTGACCCACTTATCTGTTAAAAAATAATTATTTTCGCAACTATACAACTAAGCCATAATAAGGAAGGTATTGTAAAAAAATACAGAAATTGTATTAGAGGATAGTAAAGAAATAGGTTTAGAAGTAAACGCTGAAAAGACTAGGTATATGATCACACAGATAACACAGATTGGGGACATTAATTTAGAGCTTACTGCTAACAACCAACAGGGTTAGTGAGTTTTAAATATTTAGATACTATTTTAACTAACAATAACGATATAATATTGGAAATTGGGAAAAAAATAAATTATGTAAATGTATGCTATTACTCGGTCAGTAAATTGCTGATATCTCGCCCGTAGTCAAGAAATATAAATTCAGAATTTATACAAAACAATTTTACCGGTTCCCTACGAGTGTGAAATGTGGCCTCTTACCTTAAATGATGGAAACAAGGTGCTTAGTAAAATATATGGTCCAAAAAAGGAATCGGGCTACTGGGGAATGGAGAAGGTAACATAATGTCGAGTACCCTCTCACGCCCCATGGTTGGGCAGTAATTATATTGATACCGTATTTATGTTCATACGTCCCAAGGTTGGGATACCAGTTGTCTTACTGTGCATGTGCTATCACACAGCTATGTGATGATTCTATGATATACCTAGCCCACTGTAGGATTTACTCGTTAGTTCTTTTCTTTTCACTTATAGGTTGAAATCAGTAAATTTCAATCTTATATAAGATTTATTTAATTAATTACACTTTTAATATTTTAGATTCAACATTAAAGTGACATAGCTCTTACAACCAACTGACACAGAGAGCTAGAACCAGAGTAGGCATTTGAACTAGCTGCGCAGAAGCTGCTCCAGCCCCTTATAAATGACCTACCCCTTGCTTCTTGGACCCCTTGTCTTTAGTGTTAGCTATCAGTCTGATGTTGTGAAGGCTAGCTTCCTATTGGGTAAAAGGTGGCCAACTCATAACCACAGTTTTAAATAGAACAGAAGAAGTTTTTAAACAAAGACGGTTTAGAATGTAATATATTTAAATTTACTTCAGAAAATGCCCCATGGGCTTGAAACTCAGTGAAATAAATAATAATTAATTAAAGTGGTATTAATAATGAAGATATAACTTGAATTTAGAATCTTGTACTAAGATTAAAATTGTTCAAATTTGCCTGGTCATCCATGGATGAAGTATTAACAGGAAAATTGCCACACTGTTCTCTAAAGAAAAATATACTTCATCCATGACTTATCAAATAAATTAGAGTGGCTCAAAACAGTATCATTACAACTGTTCTCATCACAAGACATTGTTAGGATGATCAGGCCTCGTAGATATCGTGGGCAGGACATGCAGCATGGATGGGAGAATCTAGAACCCTGTTCAGGGTATTGATTTGTAGATCCAATGGGAAGATACCATTGGGGATACCTAGACACAGATTAGAGGATAACATTAGAATGGACCTGAAAGAGGAGGGTGTAATAGGTTGACTGGATAAAACTTGCTTAAGATAGGGATAAGGTGAACTGGATAGAGCTAGATCAAAGAGATAGGTGGCATACTTTTGTAAGTACGGCAGTGAACTTTCGAGTTCCTGATGCCATAGAGTATGTGAGTAATATGTAGGTATCTATATAATACAAACATAACATTTTGTGTACTATTAAACTAAATCATATATTTGACATTACCCACTTCTGTGACCAAATGATCTAAGATTCTCATGTTAGACTGACCTACTTAAAACGGGGCAGTTGGGATTAAAATCCTTGTAGGGTCTAGAGCAGTGGTTCCCAAAGGGGGTGGTGGGATTGCATAGGGGGGCAGTAAGAAGCAAAAGGGTGGTAGAGGGGCACTCAACTGGTATTTTCTGTGTGTGTTGTTTATTTATATTTTACCAGCAAAATACCTTCCTTGCTTCAAGTTTCTTCCTCCCTTTCCAAGGCCATATTCCTCATAAACCCTCCATTCTCTAGGCCACGTCATGTGTTCTCACCCTCTCCCTGAGGCTACGTCACACACGTTCTCCTTCCCTTCTTGAGGCCACATCAACAGAGCTATTTAGACCATTATATCTCATTTTGAGAAAGTGTCATGATGTGTTCTTGTTTCTTTGTTGTCTCCTCAAGATTTTACTGGTAAGTCCTGAACAAAATAGTATTGAGCGATACTTATTTTCCTGTGTTTTAAATTATTCAACACGTTGATTATGAATCGAGATTAGAAGCTACAAACATGTTATTTTTGTTGCAACCTACTCTATATTAAAAGTTTAAAATTTAAATGGACGTTATAAGGTATATAAAAGAATTAAAATTAAATTCAGTACCGATGCCTAATCTAGAGCTCACATTTTTATTTTATATTCACTTACAAAATGTGTACATAAATAATTATGTAGCAAAATCACTTTTAAAATGTTAAAAAAATGAAAATAAATGTAACTCTGAATTAATCTTTTTTTTCGCGTTAATAATTATTCATACATATATTATTGGAACAAAATTTAATGTTATGGTTGTAAATTTCTGAAGGAAGCAACAGAAAAACAATTTTTTAAATAGGCCTAAAATCTTCTCTTTCTCTCTTTTTTTTAGATTAGAAATGGCAGAAGCAGAAAAATCAAAAAAATTTAGACAATATAGTTTGGAATATCTTAAGTGTGGATTTATATCTGCATCAACAAACCAGCAGTTACCAATGTGCCTGTTATGTGAAAAGGTATTTTTTAACGAGGCCATGAAGCCTTCCAGGCTCATTGAACATTTAAAGAAGACACATCCTGACAAAGCAGATAACTTAACCTCCTTTCAATCACTTTGTGAAAAGTTTCAAAAGCAGCCAACATTGTTAAACATGATTCGTAATAGTTCACAACAACAAACTGATGGTTTGCGTGCATCATACAACATTTCATTGTTGATTGCTAAGTCTGGAAAGTCCCATACAATTGGTGAAGAACTCATCCTTCAAGCGGTTAGTGAGGTTCTGAATACTGTTTTGCACAAGTCACCACATGATATAATTAAAATTATTTCTCTCAGCAACAATTCAGTGCAAAGACACATAGATGAAATGGCTGAGGATGTGGAAGATCTACTGTGCAACACACTAAGGATAACAGAAGTTGCATTACAGCTGGACGAGTCACCTTTGCCAGGCAATGAATCTTTACTTCTCGCTTATGTGCGTTTTATAAAAGACGAGAGTTTGGCTCAAGAGTTGATATTTGCAAGGCAACTAAAAACCGATACTAAAGGAGATTCAATATTTCATTTGTTGATGAGTTTTTCAAAGAAAAGAAAATTCCACTTACTAACATACTTGCTTGTGCAACTGATGGAGCAGCATCAGTGACTGGTCGCCACTGTGGGTGTGTTGCTTACTTGAAAAAATCAGTGCTAAATATATTTACCATTCACTGTGTCATTCATCGCCAACATCTGGTTGCAAAAAATCTCAGTGGACGCCTACACAATTCTTTACACACTGTTATTACTGCAGTGAATAAAATTAAAGCACATGCTCTCAATGATTGACTATTCCGGGAGCTTTGTGCTGAGAATGATGAAGACTTTGAACGTTTGTTTGTTGCTTCACACTGAAGTTCGTTGGCTATCTAAAGGAAATTGTTTGAGACTCTTGACTCTTTTACAATCTTTTTGACACTGTTGTGGAATAGTTTGAAGACACGAACGCTTTGCTCAGTAATGAACTCAAAGAAATCAAACATGACATTGTTTATTTGTCTGAGCTATTTGCAAAGTTCAATTAAATAAATGTGCAGCTGAAAGGCGATGACACCAATCTTATTAAAGCCAAATCTGTTGTATCTACATTTATAGCAAAATTAACTATACTAAAGCGCAATATAGGCTGTCGCGAGCTATACCAATTTCTGAGTTTATCTAAGCTTGAAAAGAAAGTCGGGATACAAGATGATGATCTGCAAGTTTTTTGTGACCATTTGAATATGCTGCATGAAGATATGGCTGATCAATTCAAAGATCTTGTTATGATGAAAATTCAAGACTGGGTATTAAGTCCATTTTCAGATAGTGAAGAAGTTGGAGCATTGGAGGAAGAACTAATTGAGCTGAAACCAAAGTTTAAGAAATTGTACCAGCAGTTTTGTTTACAGAAGGAAATTCCTTATCGCTATCCTGCATTATGGAGAGTGGTTAAGAGGCTCCTGATTGTATTTGGTGGAACCTGATTTTAGTGTGGTCAGCCTACTTCTATCCAAGCAAAGAAATCGACTCCAGATTACTAAGTTTGGTGATTTAAGACACATGTTAAGTCACATTAAGCTTGACATTGTGAAACTAATATCATTTCATCAAGCTCATCCATCACATTAAGAATTTACAGAATAGTGATGTTCTCTACCTGGTTAATAAATGTGATATCTAATAAAATGTAGTATTTAATAAATTTGAAAAGATTATCACTGTATCGAGCTCATCAATCATGTTTAATTAAATAAACTTAAACAATATATTTTTATTTTAAATAAATATTCAATTAATAATTGTTCCACCCTTGAATTTTATTGCTATTTTATTAATTGAAAACCACTTATGAATATTAATTTTTTAGAGTAAATGATAGGGGGCACTGAGCATGAGTTTTTGGAACCAAGGGGGTGGTAACTCAAAAAATTTTGGGAACCACTGGTCTAGAAGGTGATTTTTACTAAATGGTCTCCCACTATCCTTCCACGTAAATGCGAGTAGATTACCTCTGAAATGCTTCCTTCTTCCTCCCTATTCCATTAGAGTAATTATCATATATGCGTATGAACTGAACAAATAATTATAAGTGGTGATAAAAAAAAGGGTACTTTTATACAAGTAAAAATTCTACTGTAAACCATGGTGGATCCCTAAATATGCATCCCAATTTATGTGGGTTTTAAGCCAATGGATTGGAGTAGAGCTGAGAAATGTATAGAGGGTAAATTATATTGGATACGTGATTGAGGCGAAGGGTGGAAATATATAAGATATAATAAGAAGGCAGCAGATGTTCTACAGATACCTAAGAGACCAGCTATGGAAAAGAAAAGTTTCCTTGAAGTGTAAGGAGGTGCTGTATACACAGGGCATACTTTTTAGCCATAGTCACATATTCAGCAGAAACATGAACATTGGACATAAGAGAGAGTAGAAAATCGTAGCTTAAAAGACTGAAGTATTTGAGGAGCCTGTTAGCTGTCACCAGAAGAAACAGGATTAAAAATTATGTTCGAAAAATAGTTGGAGTATATGAGATTGTATAGAAAGCAAGCATAAGATGGTGCAATCATGTAATGAGGTCGAGAAAGGGAAGGAATACCAAGGGGAATGGTGGAGGTGGCCTATGAAGGGGAAATATCACAAGAAAGACCAGGAGAGAGACGAAAGGAGCAGATAACAAGTGTGTGAGTGAAAGGAGAACAATAGTAGAAGGAAAGAGGTAGATTGAAGCATTTTACGCGAATGACCTAGCCATAGGCTAGACACAGTTGATGATGATGATGATGATGTAAACCAATGGAGTTTGGGCACCACTGGATTAGAAAATTAACTTGTTTATATTTTCATTTTATCTCTTTATCTACTATACTTTTAATTTAAATGTTACCATATTTTCACACCATTTTACCATGGGTAAACATTTCTATAAGGAAAACCTCTTTTTGCCTTGTGAGTTAATTTGTATTATATTTTGATGAAGCCCCAGGGGGAGCTCAAGATAAATTTTGCACCTAGGCAGGATTTCTTTTTGACGCCCCCTTGTATTTCCGAGATATTATAGGAAAAAAATTAAAATTATACCCAAACCTATCAATCCCAAAACTAACGTAGCCTTGGTGTGATAGAAAAATTATCCCCACTCCTAACATAAAATAATCTCCATATTAACATATCCAAATCTAGCATAGAATAGGCACATATTACTTTATTTTTTTTAAGATGTCTACAATATCCTATACATTCGCCTATTAAAAAATTTACTTTTTTTACATACTTCATGCTATATTTAAATTTTTAATACAATGCATACAATTATTATAGGCCTACATAAAAACTGCACGTTCTCTTCTTTTTTCCTGCAAAGTCTTTAATGATCGACTCTTATGTCACTCTTTTGAAGGACATCATATTCATTTGACATTATTGTCAGTCCTACTAGACGTTACTGTGACTTGGTGCATCTCAAGTAGTTCTTGATTTTATTTAAATCCATCACTGTTTCCACCATGTGACCTGGATCACTTTTTTTTCAAGCCATATATTTTCCACGATCGGCTTGCTAGGCCTGTCGTAGCTTCATATGCCTTATAATCTAACTTAAGACTAGCACAGGCACAGCATCCAGTCCCTGCTCGTTAATTCATTTCATCAATAATAAATTTTCGACCATGGCGAGAATCTTACCCAGGACCCTTAACTCTGTAGGCAGACACGATACCGACTGAGCTAAGGTGTTGGATAGTTCTTAATGAGCTCTAATTTTGACAAGATATTTTCCCCTTAAGCAACAGTCACTGGAGGGGTGGGTAAGATTCGGAGGGCTGCTGTTATATCTGGAAACTATATTTGAAATATTTAGATTGTTGGCTGTGATAAATTTTAATATATCCAATGAGTCATTTACATCTTTATCATATAATAAAGAAATTATCACAAATTATTGATATCATTAATGTCACTATGTTCTTTGTCAGATAGTGCCATCTGAAAATTTGTACATTTTTGTAACTGTTCATCTCTTTCCTGACTTTTAACCTCATACATAAAAATAACTGTCTTTATTTGTGTTAATTTGAACAAATCATTCGTTTAATGATCTCATGGCACGTTCCAAAACGTAGAAAAACAAGTTGTTTTTGAATGCCTCTTTTAGGACTCACAGTTAGTTCGTCTTGTGACTCATAGTCAAATTGAAGATTTTTTTTCTGGGGTGCAATTGCAATTCAGCTGGAAACGCTGTTTTATTTTTAAGAATTTTAGCCATTTTCTTTACATCAACCATTGTCTCTTGAACCTCTGTCTGACCGTATTTATTTTAAGAAACATTTTATCTTTACGGTTTGCTCAACTGCCTTTGAAATGTTCATATCTTATCTTTTAAGTATTTTTCTGACCATGTTGATCCTATGTTGATCCTAAGGAGAATTGCGCCATACAATAAGATAACACACAAACTTGAAACTCTTTAGCTTTCTGGCCAAACTTAACACAGTATTCTTACCAAATGCATCAGTTCTCAGTTCATCTGATAAAAAGCATTGTATATTTCACCAGCCCGGTAGCAAAAAGAAGTTAAAGCATCAACACGACTTTCCCAGTGAGTCTCACAAAGGGGGTTTGTGGTAAAAGGTGACACGTGTTCCGTTACACAAACTATCGATGAGTAGAAGCATAAAAATAATTATTATACACTTCTTGTCAGGACTGAAAAAGGCCACAGCTTCGTTGCAGGATAGAGAAGCATCATTTACCATCACATCTATAGAGTAGGTACTGTGTGGTACAAAAAAATGTATGCAATATTATCTTCATATCGTCCTGTCAAGTCAAACGGGTGTGTGTTGGAGATTCTCCTATTGAACTACTTATTGGTACGAATTCCAAAGAATGCCCTTGTATGCATGTCTCTTTTTATGATGCAGGACACAAATAGAGTAATTAAAGTCATTTGTTTGATGTAGCTTACAGCAAGGTTGCAGTCTAAAATAATTGAGTAATATTTCACTTTTAATACTTCACTCAAAAGATGTTGCTTGGTCCTTGAGCCAACAAGTCAAATTACTTCTTTATGGATATTTTCCCTAAAATAATTAACATAAGATAATTTTAATCCTACTTATAGTTTTGCTATCTATCGTGAAAAATTAAAAATGTATTAACAATCATTGTTAACAAGATGCATTACACTCACTCATTGTAAGATAAACTATAAAGAACTGGCGCTGTCTTCATGATGGTACTATGATTCAAGTTGTAGTTACTTATAGTTGTACTAACTTGATAAACATTTTTGTAAGTTATAATACATGTAGCATGTAATAATAAAGGTTAATGTTGTAATAGGCCATTATATAACACGTTACATTCTTATAAAGATGAAAGCGATATAGATACTTTTATGCTTTTGGCTTAAAGTTGAGAAGTTTGGGAATTATTTTCTTATCACGCTCAGGATAAGTTAAATTAAGTTGGTGTTCTGTTTGGCGCTCTGGGCAGCCGTCCCTGGAATGACCCTTTTTTGTGTTGTTTTGATTTCCTCTTTTAGAAAAGTGTGTTGTGCATTTCACACTACCTATTGATGAGTTTCGATAGAATGGAACCTAGGTTGGGGGATTGGGCGGTAATGATTGATTTTCTTCAAGAGGCAGCCATAGGTCTTTGTATAGTGGCAGCAATGTAAAGTGTGAACAGTGTTCTTATTTTCACTGTAAAAGTCATATTGTATTCTTTCCTTTTATATGTTTCTATATACTTTCATGAACATTCTTCCAAATATAATACTATGGGCAGGGGTGTGTGAAGCTTCGAAATTTTGACTTGGCTTTGAAACAAACATCAGATTCGACTTTGCTTCAAAGCAAATTCCAGCTTCGTCAATAAAAATTTTGACAGCTAAAATACTAAATTTATGTTCAATTACTGCCATTCTGAGTTATTTTATACATTAAAAATTAATATTCACATGGAAAAAATCTAAGTAATTTAATTGTAAGTTGTGATTTGTCAGATTAACATGAACTATTACAAACAATGGGGCAATAAAACATTTTCCAAGTAATACCGGGTATTAGCGCATTAAGTTATATAAATAACCATAATATAATATTTTTTCAAGCGTAAATTAACTAAAAGAAAATATTCAAACTTCGATTCGGCTTCGAGAATGTTTCGTATATTTGACTTGAGTTCGCTTTGAATTGAAAAAGTTGACTTTGCACACCCGTAACTATGGGATAAACAGAAAGAATAATCATAATAAACTTAAACACATTATTTTATTATTTGCTGCTTATTCTTTTCTCTCCCTCTTTTTAGGTAAATGTTCACTCACATTTTCACAAGCTTTTATATTGGCATACCTTTGTTTATTTTCATTCTATCTAGCGCTACAGCTTTATTAAAGGCAATGAAAATGTATTAAATTTCCATTTTCATAAAATGTCATAATATAATACTTACAGTTTTCATTATTTTGTTTAATTCTTGTGCATATATGTCATTCATTATATCATCAAATGAATATAAAGGATAGCATATTTTGATACAACATACTTATTTTGGTCATAATCATTCTTTAACATGATACAATTTTAGAGGTAAAAATATAAAATATACACACACACACACACACACACATACATACTAGTGATGTTTGGAAATGTTACTGGTGCCCATTCTAGATATTTGTTTTTCTGTAATATGGGCAGTTATAGCCAAGAACCAATAAAACCCACTTTGGCAGCCACATGGTCTAAGGCTCTACTCTCAGAGTAGACTAGATGGAGAGATTGGGGTCTGATCCCGATTGGGCGTACTGGGGGTGGGTTTAAAAAAAATTGTTTTCCACACAAATGCGGGTATACTTCCTCTTAATTTAACCTTCCTAATCCCTAATACATTAGTGTAATTAGTACAAAGGCAGAATGGGTTGTAAGATATGGTGCTAACAAAAAATGAAAACTCGATTAACAATTTTCTGAAACTGAAGCTGATTCTGGTAGAAAAGATATAGTGGATAACCAAATTGACCTGTCACTAGTAGCATCTGTGTCAGTAATAATTATTTTTCATAAATAAAAATATAATTTGTTATTAAATACACAAGTATTATTATTATACTGGTAGGCTTAATACTAAATGTGAATTGATGTACCCTACTATATACAAAATAAATGTTAACACTTAATCAGAATCATTAAATTGTTAACTAAAGCTATGCGTTATTGCTCATTGCGAGTCCATAATTCAGATAAGATTACTGTTCAAAATGTGTTGCAACTGATCTTACTCTACCACCAAAACAAAAGGTATTTGGTAAAGAATGACAGGACACTCTAATATAAACATCCAATGTCCATTTCCTATGTTTGTTCTTAATTTTACTAGTTCCTTTTACATGTTCCTCTCTAAGTGTCCTATCATTCATTTCCCCAATTTACTTTTTTTTGGTTTCCTGTTTTAGGAAGTTCATGTTTCACACTCCCTCTTGATGAATTCACATAGAATGAAACTTAGGTCGGGGGATTATGTGTAAATGATTGATTTTCTTCAAGACACAGTTATAACCTCTATGTCCAGTGGCAGCGGTGTAAAATGTGAACCGAGTTTTACTTTTAATTGTTAAAGCCACATTGTGTTTGTTCCCTTTTATTTGTTTCTATCCACATTTCCTGTTCCATCTTCCACGTATGACAATATATCACTAAACCGTTATTTAAATGTTCATAAACTTTCAGAGCAAGCGCTTGATCATGAATTGCCCTTATTTAGTTCACAAATATTTGTGGCACACTTTCATTAGAGTGTTTTTATATGACCTTTCTGTTGTTGTTGTCTGTTGTAAGCTCAGAGCTTGGTAGTGGCATGAAGCTTGACATATCGAGAGTGTTGTTGCTCCTCTGGAGGCCCTGCTAGGAAACATTGATGTGTCTGTAGTATTTTTGGCTGACGAGAGAAATGTCTGATTGCCAAATACAAGCCCAAAAGAAGTAACGAGGTGAGCACAGCGAAGCACGCGGGCAACACCACATCAAGCCCCGACATACCCCTCGGGGAATGAGCTTGATGTGCAGTGATACAACGGGAATGCGGCCCTGTCGACGGAAAGTTTCCTATGGACACACACACACGGTAAGGCCCCGCGGAGAGGCCCGGGATGGCCACATGGGGCGCCGAGCAATTGAAATGTCTTTGGACAACCAAGGCGCCCGCAGCAAACACCGCTGCTGTGAGAAGGCATTTGGGCTGGGATGGCACCTGGTTCCATATCTGAACACCCACCAGCATTGTCCCCGCTGAAGTTACGTTGGCGTGAAGAGACGCGATGCTGATGCTGGACAACCCAGGTCTGAAAACTGGCTCCGACCGGGCCTCGAACTGAGATGTCGTCAATACGAGAGGTATAACATCGCTGCAGCCCAGACCTAGCACCATCTCGTCCGAGGTTGCCGCACCGCCCACCAGTAGCACTACACAATACCTGTATCGACGGCCCGGTAGATAACCTTCACTAGGAAAGGACACGGGAAGCACTTGAGAGTTGGCGACTTCCGAAGAGTTACAGTGTAGAGGGCTAGACTCGACAAGCACCTCATGACTGCCGATCTCCTCGTACACAAACAGGTTATCACAGGAGTAGGGGAGGGCCGCCAACTCGACATGCCACACCAGGGTAATGATGGCACCATCATACTGGAAGCTTCGGAGCATGACCTGTGTCGAGACGGGAAGTGTCGGTGACAAGGGGCCTCCCGGTGGGGCGAGGTCATCGCTCTCCTCCCCACACACCAGGTCCTCGGGAGATACTTCACCCAAGAGACCGTTCTCTAACGAAGGAGGTGTGGCACAGACTGGCGTTTCTCGGTCTAAAGGCGGTACTTGGCTCGTGTTCGTCAACCACTCAGCAAATGGTGACATGTTACAGTCACAATTCAAGGGGTTGTCTGAAACAAGTACACACGCAACATGAAGGAGCTAAACTTGCATGTACACTCTGATTTAATAAAATGTAGATTCTTTGTCATATATAAAGCGCTATTGATGCTAGTTAACGTGCATGATGTTATTTAACTGTGCTAACTTATTGAATTTAAAAAAAAAATCTATTCTGACTGTTTTATTGAGTACCCACACTCTTAACTTCTATAAAAATATAGAGACTTGATTAGTAAAGAGTGTGCATATAAGTTACGAGCAGCACATCTTACCATGGAAAATTACCCGACTGGGAATTGAATCTCGATATCCCTATCGTTGGAAGTCCAATCCATTATGAATGTGGCATCTTAGACCATTCAACCACTTAATTGGGCATGTGCCTATAGAACCTGTTCCATTGCATGCTGCATCCAAGGGTTGATAGCTAGACTAGGGTTGCCTCTATTTTCTTACTACTAAATTCCCTGTGTTTATCAGGGTTTCCATAAATAAATCGCAATTTTCCAGGCAGCTTGGATTGAAGAAAAGAGTAATCAAATTGTATTTTTCATCAAAATGACTACGTGTGAAGTTGTGTAACTTATGTTTAAAACAGGGTGATTTAAGATTGATTACATGCCCATACCATCTCACTCTTGCTCCCTCTATTATCTCATGTACTCCAACATCCTCATTACAAGACCAAACCATCTCTGTCTTGCTTCCTCTACTATTGAACAAATATTCGAAGCTAAGTCAAAGATTTTGAAGCTATGTAAACCCCTAGTTATGGGCATGTTGTTATAGACTATATCAGATTGAGCCTGTATGGAAAAACATATATCAAAGTTTCATAGTTCAGAATAATCAGGTAAACAAAAGGGGGGCATATTCCCAGAAAGTGTGATACGTTACCTGCAAGCGTAAGTCTGCGGAGGGCGGATAGTGCAGGTAGTGCGTCCGCTGTCACCATCGATATGTCGTTATCGTCCAGCCGCAGCTCTCTGAGGCTGCGCAGTGGAAGCACGAGATCCGCCGTGAGTGCCCTCAGGAAGTTGTGCGACAGGTCGAGCTGCACCAGCTGGGTCAAGTGGGCCAGCGAGCTCCCGGATACCGCCACGATGCGGTTGTGTGCAAGGTCGAGCTGAGTGAGCGAGCAAAGTGACCGGAACGCGTGATCCTCTAGTACATCTATCTGGTTGTGGTGGAGGGACAAGGTCATCAGGGTAGCCACCCCTGACAAGGCGTCGCTACGGATGCTACTCAGCTGGTTGTGGGGCAGCTAAAATAAACAAATTGAAGGCCATCGGAATTATTTCTACCTAATCAATCGAGTGATACACATAGCCCTTTATTATAATTTTGTGTACTAAGCTAAACTTGGTCACCATTACAGGCACTTAGGGTAGAATGGGTGGAGACGCTAGTTAAGGCCAATATTTTTCAGTTTTTGTAACAAAAATATTTTGTTTGTCAAAATAAATTAAGATAAAAAAAATTTTTTGGTCACTGCATCCTATTACTTATTTGTGTCACATGCATATGAACTAAGTACACCAATGTGTTTGGGCTGAGGAAGGTTAAAGTTATAGGAAGTATACCAGCATTTGCACAGAGGGACAGTCTAAAATTATTTAGGAAAAAACTGCTGTCATTACACCCAAGCAGGATTCAAACTATAATCTCCCTGTCATCGGCAGTCCGGTGTATTGCGACAGTGATGCCTTAGGTGATGCGACCATCAAAGTGGGTATTTAGGGTAGTGCAAGTCAACTTTTTCACTGGTAATTTTAGTTCATATTGAGCTTGAATTAAAACAAGTTCAAGTAATTTAAAACAATACTTTTTGCTACAAATACTTCAATTTGAATTTCTGTAATAGATCCATTCATAAACCATAAAGAGAGAAAAAGAATTTAAGAATGACATTATTTTGTATTGAAAGTTATAATAATACAAATATGTTACTGATTTTTAACCAAATTTAATATAGCAACACCTGTGAAAAAAGACAAGATTTGTTACTACTACTCAGGAGTGTGGCCATTTCCTCTCACTATCTATTAACTGATATTAATAATAGCAGTGTGGGAAGCTTCAAAATGTTGAAGTCTAACGTCAAATTTCCTTAAACTTCGACACCCACAATAACCTCCGCAGCTTCGAAACATTTTGAAGATAGAAGAAAACTTTGATATGTTATAAACAGATATGAAATATCCTATTCATTAAATATTACATATTTCAACATATAATCATTTTTATAACGTCTAATAAACAGTAGTTTAACACCGACTGGAGATTGTCATCTATAACGTAAGCATAGATAAATGCAGTGGTGTTGGGATAAAATAATATACAGTGCTTTATTTTTTTCTGTGAGCCTCTCTTTTTACCTATATTTACAATTTGGGTAGTTTAATAATTATAAGTAGTGTTATATGATAGCAAAAACAAACCTTGTTGTCAACTTTGCTTTACATGTTTCAAGCTTCACTTCGAGTTCACATCTAAAAATTGACCTTGCCATATCACTATCAATTACCATATATTTTAATTTTTATTTCCAATTCATTTATTCCTTGAGTGACAAATAACTAATCACCCCCTGCTTCAGTGGCCACATGGTCTAAGGTGTCATTCTCGTATTATATTGTACTGCCAATGAGAGGGATATCTGGGTTCTAATCCTGGTAGGATGTACTGAGGGTGGTTTTTCCCTAAGTGGTTTTATACTCTCTAGCTAAACAAATGTGGGTACGCCTCCTTTAAACTTAACTTTATTCATCCCTAAATCAGCATAATTAGTATATATGTATGTAACCCGAACAAGTAGTAAGACACGGAAATTAAAAAACCATCACCAAACTTTGGGTTTTAGTAAATCCTTGGTTTTTTTAGATTGACAAATAACAATAAAATTGTGTAAAAGTTTAAATTTTGGGGAAAGGATTCTCTGCCGTGTATATGTATGATAATACTTCCTAAGTTAACTTAATGGGGGTTAAAAAACTTAAATGCAAGATATTTTATGGTGTACCTACCTGAAGCACTCTAAGAGACAGTAAAGGAGGTAGAGTTTTGGGCCCCAGAGGTCCACCCAAAAGGTTACTCCCCAGGTCCAATTCCTGAAGAGCGGGGAGTCCCTGCAGGGCTGCCACACCTGCCACAGCCAACTTGTTCCCCTTCAGTCGCAGGGTCAGCAAGACTGGCAGCGGTGAGAAGGTGTTGGCGTCCAGGCGTCCCAGAGAGTTGTCGCTCAAGTCGAGGAATGTGAGGTTAGTCAGGCCCTTAAAGAGAAATGTTGCATATTTCATTATTCGATAGTTTGTTGCATATTTCATTATTCACTAGTCTCACTTGGTTATTTCCACCCCTATTCCCCCTCACTCAACTGCAGATTTATTGGAATTAGCCACCCTTCTTCTACTCCCAAGTAAACCCTCTTACACCTGTTGTGTATTCCTCTTCAAACAGTGGTTTGTGGATTCCAATATCTATCATAACTCGGTGAACCTCTTTTGCTCGGTTTTGTTTGAATATGAACTCGTAAGAAAACCCTGTGGAAAGTGATTTTAGTGCGCGACTCTTCATAGATAATAAGTTAATAATGTTCTCTGTGTGTGTGTGTGTTTTTATTTAATATAATATGTACTCATTAAACGCGAGTTTTTAGGGGAGCTCCTCTCGCAAATTAATATTCTTAAGAAGACCATCCTCGGATCAAGAAGATCAAGACCATCGCTCCCAGGTATTCTCGGATCTCTAGTCAACGACACTCCTCCAAGGTAGGCTCTACACAATACACCTTTTTTTCTAAATCAACATTCAACTCCCGTCTCTGTTTTAGTATACCTAAAACTGGTCCTCCGAAATCAAATTACTTTTTTTGTTACTCTTAACTACATTAAAGATACAGATCGCTTATACAAGAAACAACACATCTCTAGTTGAAACCTCAGAAATGGGCAATAAGTGTATGACCAGTGATGGACGCTATCGAATAAGTATGTAATATTAAACTATTGACCCATTTGATAGTTTTAAAATCATTCATTCATTTTGATTATCAAATGGTGTAAGGCGACACACTGGCAATAGATTGGACCGCTGGTAACGAGAAGATAGGGGGTTTGAGTCCCTGTTGAGTGCACCAAGGTTGGTTATTCCTAAATGGTTTTCCAATATTCCTCCACGCAAGTGCGGGTACACTTCCTATAAATTCAACATTCTTCTTCTCTGCCACATTAGCGTAACTAGCCAATATGTGTATAGCTTGAACAATTAGTAGTAGAACGCGGAGACAATAGTATTGTTCTAGGTTAAGATAATTTGTAAGTGCACTTTTAAAGACTCACCCGGAAGGATCGTTCGGTGAGGGACCGGAGCACGTTGTGTGATAGGTCGAGCCGGTCCAGTGAGGAGAGGATCGCTAGGGCCCCCGTGGGGACTGACTCTAGGCGGTTGTTGGGCAGGCCCAAGGCCTGCAGGGGCCCCACCAGGCGAGAGAAGGCCCGCTCAGACACACGTCGTAGCTCGCCGGAACTCACAACCAGCCCGTGCAGCGACACGCCCTGCGGCAGGAGAAGGAATTACTCGTGAGAAGAGACTTTTACTTGGGAGGCCGGAGTTCGACCCCCCTCCCCCTCTACTGGGAGTGTATTTTTCTTTCTAAATGTGGGTTTACGTTTTCCCTTCAGGTGGATAATTAGAGGCTCATTACCTTAATAATTTCACTTTAATCATATTCCCTTAAGGGGGCCGCCTACTGGAGCACTGAGATGTCCAAAGATCCTGAGTTTTTTTAATAAATGATCTGTTATTTTAAAATATGGCTCACGTCAGCTGGGTCTGTTCTGTACTGTAGTCAAATGATCTTAGAAAACCAATTATTTAAGAAATGTTGTAACTAATTAATTACCGGCAATCTGATTATCTAACAGAATTTGAAAAAACAAATCAACAAATAAAGGATGGATGGATTTTTTTAATACTTCTTTGACTCATATTACAATGGAAAGGACATGTAATATTTAGTAAAAATGTATTTTTCAAAACTTTTTCCTCTTTAGAACAAAGCTAATTTTAAATAACATACAGATACAGATTATTTTGGACTCCAATAAATTTATTTTTGTATTCATAGCTCATTTTACACTTAGTTAATGAGTAAAAACAAAATTTATTTGCAGATAAAATTAGAAGTCTTGGAAAAAGATAAAATGTAAATAAATAAAATAAAAATTGTAGGCCTATAACTCGGTACCAATGTGAGTCTAATTCAAGTTTTAAAAATATCAAGGGTTCCCTGGGAACGTTCATCATAGCAGGCCCAACTCAGCTCCCGGCTCGCGTGAGGTCTGGGAGTAAAAGGGAAAAGAAAACACCTACGATATGTCAGAAATGTGTGCAGTGCATTCGTATTTGAATGATTACTCGACATTTTCCGTGGTGCCGATGGAGGACAAAGCGACAAAGTTTCTTGTTAATAACTACAGTATGTCCCTGTTATGACAGAATGAAGATTTGTAGACAATGCTTATCTGTGAAGACATTCTAAAATGGTAAAAAACGGCCTTTTCATCATTTTATATTTCAACAATGTTTTGTATTAAGACCTTATATAAACTCTTTATCTCAATTAACGTTTAATCCACATGCCATAATGTTCGTGTAAATTTACGATTTTTAGCCGAATGCATCACAGAGTTGATGGGCATGTAATGCACGCTCTTAAAGGGGCCCCTATTGTTGAACAGCAGTAATTTCATACAGTCATCATTATTTGTCAATATAAAAACGAAAAAGATCCAAAAAGTTTAACAACTTTTGTTTTTGGTATTTCATTTCCCACTATTTCATAGAATGACCAAGCAAGAAAAATCACTTCTAGTTTTACTTTCAAGTATTTAAGAAAAATTATCTACTACAGCTGTCACTTTTGATATATACTATCATCAAATAATAATAATAATAATATAGTAAATGCTGATCCAAAATAAGATATATTTGAATAAATAACACTAATAAAATATGTATTTTTTTTTATAATATAAGGAATATACTTAGAAGGAACAACTAATTGGATTAATTGGTAAAACTTCTTTGGTCAAATTGAACAATATATACTCAGAAACAGCAAGAAGATAAATATATTCAAGATAAACTCTTATATCATAAAATTTAAGTGAATTAAAACAGGCGTAATAACATTTCTAAAAGTTATAATAGAGATTATTAAGTAATGAAATTAAACAATTAATTTATGTAAGACAAGTAAAATTGTAATTCTGTGTGAAACACTTTATAACAATAATACACTTCTTACTTAGTGTTCCCTAACTCGTAAGTATTAATATATATGTAATTACAACATATCATAACTTATTTAGCAAAACCTGAATGACACATCTGTTATTTCCAGTAAATCTCTAATTAATTTTGTCTTGATGGTTAACACATGCTTAATTTTAAAACCATTTGACTCGAACAACAAGATTTTAGCATTAAATTCTTACTTTTGTTATTAATAATTATTTTGGAATTATGTTGAATGTTATGTCCTAAATTCCATTTTAATTTGTTTCATGTTAATTCTATACTGTTAATTGTCTAATTGTGAAAGTTTCGCAAATAACTACTTGTCAATATTTAACTTTCTATAAATCATCCTGTTACAGTCTTTGGTTAATCTCCTGAATATTGACCATATCTTCTTTGTCAACCTATTTTTACGCTGTTTACTCATTTTGTTACCATACTGGTCTGCCTATTAATTTTGGTTAGTCAAGACCTCATTAACCTAGCTCTTCATCTCAGGTATTCAAAAATTGCGTAAAGTCATTAATTATAATATTATTAACTCTAATTTAGTTAATTTGCCTTTAAAAAAAATCATTGCTTATCAGTAAATCCTAAATTTTATTATTGTTATAAAGTGTTTCACACAGAATTACAATTTTACTTGTCTTACACAAATTAATTGTTTAACTTCATTACTTTTCAATTTTCCAATTTTCATAGAAAGAACCTTTTATACAAATAAATAAATGCCTGTTTTAATTGACTTAGATTTTATGATATAAGAGTTTCTCTTGAATATATTTATCTTCTTGTTGTTTCTGAATATATATTGTTCAATTTGATTAAAAGAAGTTTCATTAATTAATCCAATTAGTTATTTGAATGCGCTTCCACCACCAGCATCGGAACCAGGGACAGGATAGTCACCTCTAGCACTGGGTCCACGAGGCTGACGACGTCCTGCACGGTGCAGTCGAGCAGAGAGACGCCTGGGAGCCCGCGTAGTGCCCGACCGATGACGCGCAGCGCGGAGCGGTCACCTGCGCAGCGCAGTGTGTGAGGGAGATCACACGAGCAAGTGGCGGACGGAGGCCGGTTGATGTCCGGACACACCCACTCGCGAGACGGGACCGAGGTCGCTGCGCACACCAATAGCGCACCCAACATACCCAGCCACATACTGCAACAACACGGATCACATTTTTATTCATCATTGCGTCTTACTACCTGTTCAGGTTATACAAATTATAATAAATAATCTTAATGTGGTAGGGATTAAGAAGTAAACATTTCATAGGTAATCCTCCCGTATTTGCGTGGAAGGAGAGTGGGAAACCATTAAGGAAAAAAAACTCAATAGACACGACTGGGATTCGAACCCCGATCTTATCAGTCTTTCGCAGGCCAGTCCAACACACTAGTGATGCCCTAGACCGTTCGGCTACTGAAGCGTGTCACCTAATTCAGTATTAAATTCGGTATAAGTCAACTATTACTTCCTTTTTTTAAATACTAAACGCGCGCTTTCTTAAAGAACTGATTATATCAGTACACGACGTTTAATGCTAAATTTTTCGGTATTGCCAGGAATCGAACTCGGGACTCTTAGCCGAGTCGGAAGGTCAAACAACCGAATGAGCTAACGGACAACTGTTTCCATATTAACGATTTTTTTAAATCATGGCGACTATTATAAAAAACACAATAATGGAAAATTGTGCCTAATTTGGCAGTAGTGTGCTAGTCATAGCTTTCTCCGCTATTTTAGTACAAACACATACGCAGAAGATATAGAGTCCAAGTTTCATAAAAAGAACCTTTTATACAAATAAAACTATTTTTATTCGGTCAACAATATTAACATTTTACAATATTATTGGTGTTATTCTGTAGTTATTGATATTATATATCTAAATTGACAGCTACAGATCATATGGACTGACGTAAAAATACGTGAAAGAAGAACTATGAACTCTTGTAGCTGTCAAATAAGGTTCTTCATATGAAAATTGGAGTGCACAAGTTGTTTTAAATAAGCAAGTTAAACCGTGAATTCCTTGGATAGTGAACTAGGCTAATTACAGGTAGCATACATTTATAAATCCACAAATCTTTTCTGAAGGGCGCTATATTTTTGTTTGTAGCCTAGATTATTCTGAAAATAAGGATATAAACAAGGACCGCGCAGCTACCTCGCTGGTTACTTAGAGATAGTTACCATCGTTGTTTGAACCAAGTGTGTCTATCTAACAAACCAAGTATAATATTATCGTCCGAAGGTATGGGGAGCTAAGAAGCTGTCGGGACGGATCTACTTAGGCAGCCGGTTACCATCAGAGACGGTCTCCACTTGAAAATTGTTCAAGTAGTACTGCTATGTGCAAACGGCGCCAGATATTACGGACGTCCTTGAGAAGACATCGCCTGAGGAGGCTAACTACTACCATGACACTGGCGTCCAGAGGGCTGCAGCCACATATATTACAGGCGCGTCCCACTCTTCCGCCTCCTGAGCAGTTAAGAAAGTCCAATTCTAATAGGACAAAACCTATCAGCAAGAGCGTAGAGAGTGGGTGGTTGGGGGAGTATCTCATCCCGAAATTTGATGGACTCCCATTATATCCCTTATCATACAGTTGACATTGTTGCTCCCTGCAGCAGGTTAAGACAATTCCGTCGCTGACTGTACAGTAGACATTGTTCCTCCCTGATTGTACAGTCGACATTGTTCCTCCTAGCAGCAGGTTAATATAGTTCTGTCCCTGACTGTACAGTAGACATTGTTCCTACCTGATTGTACAGTCAACATTGTTCCTCCTAGTAGCAGGTTAATATAGTTCTGTCCCTGACTGCACAGTAGACATTGTTCCTCCCAGCAGCAAGTTAATACATTTCTGTCCCTGACTGTACAGTAGACATTGTTCCTCCCTGATTGTACAGTCGACATTGTTCCTCCTAGCAGCAGGTTAATATAGTTCTGTCCCTGACTGTACAGTAGACATTGTTCCTCCCTGATTGTACAGTCGACATTGTTCCTCCTAGCAGCAGGTTAATATAGTTCTGTCCCTGACTGTACAGTAGACATTGTTCCTCCCTGATTGTACAGTCGACATTGTTTCCTCCTAGCAGCAGGTTAATACAGTTCTGTCCCTGACTGTACAGTAGACATTGTTCCTTCCAGCAGCAAGTTAATACAGTTCTGTCTCTGATTGTACAGTCGACATTGTTCCTTCCAGCAGCAAGTTAATACAGTTCTGTCCCTGATTGTACAGTCGACATTGTTCCTTCCAGCAGCAGGTTAATACAGTTCCACCCTGATTGTACAGTCGACATTGTTCCTCCTAGCAGCAGGTTAATATAGTTCTGTCCCTGACTGTACAGTCGAAATTGTTCCTTCCAGCAGCAGGTTAATACAGTTCCTCCCTAATTGTACAGTCGACATTGTTCCTCCTAGCAGCAGGTTAATATAGTTCTGTCCCTGACTGTACAGTCGACATTGTTCCTCCCAGCAGCAAGTTAATACAGTTCTGTCCCTGACTGTACAGTCGACATTGTTCCTACTCGGCAGCAGGTTAGTACAGTTCTGTCCCTGACTGTACAGTCGACATTGTTCCTCCCAGCAGCAAGTTAATACAGTTCTGTCCCTGATTGTACAGTAGACATTGTTCCTTCCAGCAGCAAGTTAATACAGTTCTGTCCCTAACTGTACAGTCGACATTGTTCCTCCCAGCAGCAAGTTAATACAGTTCTGTCCCTGACTGTACAGTCGACATTGTTCCTCCCAGCAGCAAGTTAATACATTTCTGTCCCTGACTGTACAGTCGACATTGTTCCTCCCAGCAGCAAGTTAATATAGTTCTGTCCCTGATTGTACAGTCGACATTGTTCCTTCCAGCAGCAAGTTAATACAGTTCTCTCCCTGATTGTACAGTCGACATTGTTCCTTCCAGCAGCAGGTTAATACAGTTCCTCCCTGATTGTACAGTCGACATTGTTCCTCCTAGCAGCAGGTTAATATAGTTCTGTCCCTGACTGTACAGTCGACATTGTTCCTCCCAGCAGCAAGTTAATACAGTTCTGTCCCTGACTGTACAGTCGACATTGTTCCTACCGGCAGCAGGTTAGTACAGTTCTGTCCCTGACTGTACAGTCGACATTGTTCCTCCCAGCAGCAAGTTAATACAGTTCTGTCCCTGACTGTACATTAGACATTGTTCCTCCCAGCACCAGGTTAATACAGTTCTGTCCCTGACTGTACAGTATACATTGTTCCTCCCAGCAGCAAGTTAATACAGTTCTGTCCCTGACTGTACAGTATACATTGTTCCTCCCAGCACCAGGTTAATACAGTTCTGTCCCTGACTGTACAGTTGACATTGTTACTTCCAGCAGCAAGTTAATACAGTTCTGTCCCTGGCTGTGCAGTTGACATTGTTCCTTCCAGCACCAGGTTAATACAGTTCTGTCCCTGACTGTACAGTTGACATTGTTACTTCTAGCAGTAGGCTAATACATTTCTGTCCCTGACTGTACAGTTGACATTGTTACTTCTAGCAGCAGGTTAATACAGTTCTGTCCCTGACTCTGCAGTTGACATTGTTCCTTCCAGCAGCAGGTCAATACAGTTCTGTCCCTGACTGTACATTTGACATTGTTACTTCCAGCAGCAAGTTAATACAGTTCTGTCCCTGATTGTACAGTTGACATTGTTACTTCCAGCAGCAAGTTAATACAGTTCTGTCCCTGACTGTGCAGTTGACATTGTTACTTACAGCAGCAAGTTAATACAGTTCTGTCCCTGACTGTACAGTTGACATTGTTACTTCCAGCAGCAGGTTAATACAGTTCTGTCCCTGACTGTACAGTTGACATTGTTACTTCCAGCAGCAAGTTAATACAGTTCTGTCCCTGACTGTACAGTTTACATTGTTACTTCCAGCAGCAAGTTAATACAGTTCTGTCCCTGACTGTACAGTTGACATTGTTCCTTCCAGCAGCAGGTTTATGCAGTTCTGTCCCTGACTGTACAGTCGATGCTGTCCCCGTTGTGATGCAGGTTGCCTCGAGTGGGCAGGTAATACTGTCGCACATGTGTAGGTCGGCTTGGAGTCGAGTTATTCAATGAACACACGAGTAGTTTGGGCAGGGCTGGGCGTCCTCTACACTTGGAACCTACGCAACACTTCCACTCAATGAAAGGGGACAACCTGGCTGAATGACTGACTGACTTCTCAGACACCTTCTCAACTCACATAGAGACCAGGGGTTCGACGCCCACCGACTGGATAGGCCCTACACTTTTTATTACTACATCTTCTTTTAGCACGACGTTAGCGTTATACATCTGGTCAGGTTAAATACTCTCAAGTACTATGGATGAGGTTAAGGATGAGTAAGGTTGAATTTAGCGGAAATGTACCCGTATTTTCGATGGAGATAGAATGGAAAGCCATTTAAGGAAAACCACACTCAGTACAACAGGTTCGAGTCAATCCCCGACCCCCCAGTCATCGGAAGTCTAGTCTACATCAAGAGTAGCGCCTTGGACTATGCGACCACTGAAGTGGGTAGTTAAGTTATTATTAACGTATTTATCCGAGAGATGGAGAAGTTTGTATAATCTAAGTCCACCCACGTTAGCATGTAGAGAGGGGGGATAAAACCACAGTAGCTAATAAATCACATCATCTACAGTGAACCCAGCCCGAGATCTGAACCCCGACACCCCCGTGACTGGCAATACAGTCTAGATCGAGAATTAATGCTCAAGCAGGCAGGTAGGTTAGGTCGGTGTGTGGTAAAAAAAGGGCCAAGTCACGAACAACCCAAAACGTGTTTGCTTCAGACTTTTTACTAGCTAGTGTGCGTCCAACCTTAGACCGTGTGGCCATGGATTCAGGTATGTTTTTTGTGCTGGTATGTACCTTACTGGCATGAAAACGTGAGTGAATGATTTATTTATAATATTCCACGCTGCTTGAAAAACAAGTAGAAGTATATATATTATTCATCCCAGCCACAAAAAAAAAACAACCCAACGAGGCTTGGAACTAAGAAACCATTGTCTTTTGGTGTGTGTCAACTTAGACCTTTCAACTGCGGCTTTGCGATCAGGTGATACGGTCTGGTCCAGACTGAAGTCAAGATGGTTGGGTAGGTTGAAAGTATGGAGTAACATTTTCAGCTGTGGTGGCTTTCGGTATACTGCTCTGGATATCATACCTGAGAGAAGTGTATGACTACTATTGGGAAATAGCGTTTTCGTTCTCCTGTTTCAGTGTGGTCAATCTTGCCTTAAGGAAGCCTCCTCAGGAAGGGAAAAATTGCTGTGTAGATGTCCAGCTATAGCTCAATATTTAATTCTACCATGCGTTAGCTCAAAATATAATTCACGCCAAAATAAAGTCAAAAGAGTCCATCAGGGCTTAACAACCTTATAGTTTGAGTTTTATTTATAATAAAAAGAAATGGTGACAATGGGACACTACCTTATTTTAAAGAATTTTTTAATCATATTTGCGGAGCTATGAGATCAGGATTGATGAAAAAGGGCTATATATTTATCCTTCCTTTTACAAATACAGTAATTTTTTGAGAGGCTCACAAGAGAACATTTTAAGATATTTGAGACCCAGCAGCGAGCTTTCTTCTTTACTTTGAGATAAGAAGTTGGTAGTTTTCCTTCCCCCTCTTTCTTTGACATGACAAAGGGTGGTTGTAGGTGAAGTGCGAAAGGGAATATAAGCTTAGACATAAGAGAAAAGTAGTTACAGAAAACGTCAGAGACCAGAGTATTTTAAGCCGTGCAGTCTGACAACGATTGAAACTTTCTCGCTGACCGAGGTGGCCGCCTTAAATATAAGATAAATGTTGCAACGCTGGTTCGTCGATGTCGCCAGAAGCTCCTTCTTACCCCAGCACATCGGCTTCCGACATAACTGAGAGCGAGATTAGATTTGTCAACAGTTAGCCGAAAGAGAGCGAATATAAAGCTTTTCTTCACAAGACCTGCAGTTCACCCAGCGGTGATATTGGGTGTAAGTGGGTGATGGGGCTGGTTATCTTGGGGGTTTATGATACACGGAAAATAAAATATAATCAAATATGTTGTGGTAATTAGAAATTAACATTTACAGATTATTCACTCAGGAAAAAAGAATGTATTCGTAAAATACTTTAAATATAAGATCGAAGTATTAGCATAGAGCAGACCCGATGTTAGTGACAGATTCAACCACCAGGCACTGTAGTATATGCGTGATCGTAAGAAGAGAACTGGGATCGTTGTTATTGATTTATTGGAAAATTTTCAGAAAAAAAAAGTCAAGGGAAAGTTTTACATCTTACATCTTTATTTGAGAGCAGCCTCTCCAAAATGGGGGGATTGTTGCTCGTTTCAATACACCTGAATATGGGGGAATCAAGGGCAGTTTATGAAATGAGTATAGGCGTAGAAAGGTGCGGAGGGGCGGGACCCCCTCCGAGAATTATTGAACCCCATAGTTTTGAAAACATAACTAATGTATGGTTATTTTTAGCGCCACGTTTTCTTACCTGTTTGGGCTATACGCATATTTACTATTTAGGCTAATTTGTTAAGGATTAGGAAGGTTGGATTCTAAAGGAAGTATACCCACATTTTCGTGGATGGAGAAAATATGTACACCCGTCCGGGATTCGAAACCTTGATCTCTCTGTCATCGGCAGTCTAATCTATTGCAAGAGTGACGCCTTAGACCATTCAACCACTGAAGCTAGTTCAAGGTACGGTATTTATTACGTATATAATTCATTGTTTTATTTCACTCACCTAATTAGTACTAATTAATTATTATTATTTTAACATTCACTCACAAGATTCTTCGTCCTAATAGATATGAGTTAGTCAGTATTTCGGCGTTTCTCAACTTGACTTATATATTTTAAAATGTGTCGGCTTATAAAAATACGAACTCTTCCAAGATCAAGCCGGAAAGATAATGTATTTATGTTTTATCCACACGCAAAAAAACCTAACAAAAAATATATTTTACGTTAACTTTTTTTAAAATCAAACTTATACAAGATTACATCAAAGTTTAAACTGAATACATATGATTTTATGTGACCCGCTTTAAGATGAATTTATAAGAGCGTATAAAACAGCGCGCGAGACACGCCGAAATGACATTAACAGTCTAATTTTTGTAGGAAGGGATAGAAAAGTTACTAGATCTACTTTCACGTATTCATACGTCAAATTATGTGATCTGCAACTGCCACTTTTGATGGGTAAATTATCAATTCCCCATTAAAAAACACCAAATAAAGTATTAACATGTTTTCAATTTTGGCTGCAAAAGAATATGTTTGTATTTCCTAAAAAGGTTATTTCTGTGAACATTGGACTGTAAATATTGTAATGTATTGATTTGGAATAATCTAAATTATGTAAAAAGTCATGGATGAAGGTAATTTTTCTTTAAATCAATATAAGTAGAGTATCCTTTTAAGATTCGTCCATGAACAAACACGCGTTTCTTAGAATGATGTGAAAAGGACTTCACCCCTAAAATATATTTTTTTATACCTTCTTTCCTGGTAA
>CABFVX010002305.1:79416-113392 GCA_902151425.1 Timema shepardi | reverse complement strand
AAATGGAGGACCTACAGTTTAACGTGGAATTCGAACCACGGCAGAGGCCTGGCATTCTTCACATTCACAAGATGTCTTGTCAGAGGTGAAGGAAGGGTTTGGTAATCAGATAAATCTGTGCCGGGACTGAGGATTGAACCCCGGCCGCCAGCACAGAAGTCTGACACCTTACCCCTAGACCGCCAGGTCACCCAGAGTTTATTAATTTATGAGCATTGTATGGGACATACCAATAAAAAGATGACAAATCTTCAAAATCTGGGCCCTGCTAATAACAAATTAACTGCAGTAAAATGCTCCAATACAAATTACTGTACATGGGAAGCTTCTTTGGCATTGTGAATTTATATTTAAATACATTTTTCAATCCAAATTACGAATTTGGACCTAGATAATAAAAAAAGAACAAAATATTGCTATAGGCTTAGTATTATAAGTTTTTATTTTGAAGTTGGAATCGAATTTGTACATTCTTACAGACTCTTTAACTCCACCCAAAATTGCTTTTAACTCTAAATTTATGACTTCAACTTTGCAGCCCTGATTGCAAAGTTGTAGGAGACTTAAAAACAAACAACTTTTATTTGAAACCATATTTTATAAAATCAATATTTTTTTAGTTATGTTATATATAAATATAATTTTTTAACTTGAGCTTTAAGCCCTGAACATAAGACTTTGTATTTGTAGGATGCTTAGTGGTCCATACTACTTAATGACCCTTAACATTTTCATTTGCAGTTACACAGTTTGTTTCCTTAATCGGGTTATCTTCTGGATGTAAACAAAGCAAATCACTTTACTTTACTTTTAATGTTAAATCCTTTAGCTTCTTAGTAAATAAAATAGGTCATTGCCAAACACAATCTATCGAAAATTAAAAGCAAATCGATTTCATACTCACTTGTATCCATTATGTAAATTTACTGGTACTCTAAAATTGCATCCTGTTGGTTGAATGGAGCGTACAAAGGATACAAATGAGAAGTTGGACCTACAAAACTGATGCCACAATCTCAGAGAACTTGGTATTTTCCAGAAAATGTATTTCGAGTTGTATAGTACTATCCTCCTTAATAGTAGGATTCTGGTTGGAAAAAGGGCTTATCGGAAGTTTATTTATTGGAAAATCTTGCTATACTATTGGGAATGGAGTGATAGAGAAGATAAAGATAAGCCCAATATTATTGTGCTCATAATGAAGTAGGCAGGATTCCCCTAGCTGGTAAAAACTATGTTAGGTACCTAGTGGGTTTAAAAGAACATTTGGACTATTTGGAAAATTGTTCTTTCAAAAAGGATTGAGCTAAAAGCTGTGAATTGATAAAGTATTTTAAATTTAATTCTTAACCAACAATATGATTGTATTTCAATGCTTTAAGACTTTTTGTTGTTCTCTTTGTGTAAACACAAGTGCTTTAAATAAACATTATGTAAAAACTATGTGTGTGATATACAACCTGCCTTCACATCTAATTATATATTATAATTTATTCTTATATCTTTTTAAACATCTAAAATAATTTAAAACAAAGCTATAGTTTTGTCTAATTCTTTTTAACACATTAACAATGTATTTTAGGTTACATAGCCATAGCTACAGTAGCCCCATGGCTTCTTTGGTGCTGACGGACAGCTTAAAGCTGACTTCTGACAGTCAACATTTAGGTATATACCTAAATTTTGACTGTCAGAAGTGACAGCTGATAAACACATGTTTTTGCAGATAATCTGGTTTGGCATAGGGGTACGTAATTTGGTCTGGTAACTTTTTAAAGCTGTCAGTCAGCACCAAAGAAGCCATGGGGCTACTGTATAAATTATTAGGGGATAAATAAGTTGTGTTTGGAAATTTTTGTTTGCATGCTTGTAGGCGCTAAAGTAGGCTCCCTGTATAGCTTTAGCAAATGTTGTCAAGAGTGTAAAAACAAAATAATAACAGTCTTTAGTTAGATTTTTTGGATGAACAGTGGTGGATATGTCCCATGATAATTTTTGAACACATTGACTGATTTAATTCAAACTTGGAACATTTGTTCTGACCTCTATACGGATTAAGTTTGTTGGGGAAGAAAATCAAACAAAGGGTTGGGAATAAATAATCCCATATTTGTATAAAAACACCGCTTCTAGCATTAATTATTAGTACATATATTTACCTTTTAGGGCATTTCCTGGTACTTTCAACGTTAGGTGCAAACTACTTTAATAACTAATAACACTAAACAAAATTAAGTTTTTAGATTTATTTTATGGGGGAGACAGATAACTGGGGCTCTCGCAAACAAAGTTAGTACAGGGCCCCAAGCCTGTGAAGGATGGCCCTGCCTATGAGTCATCCTTGCTAAGGTGAGGAATAAGGTTAGGGATGTATGTTTTGTTTTAAGATAAATTAATGCGTACAGGCTACCTACACAAAATTAGCATTATACTTGATAGCCAATCTAACTAGAACACACAACATCCAGTCCCATGGAGTGTTCAATCAGAGGAGTGAAACACGCATTTTGATTCCTCATTTTCATTTGATATTACAAAAAGTTTCGCTGTTTATTTTACAGCTGTACCACTAATAACTTTTAACTAATTTAGAATGGCTCTATCAAAATTGTTATGTTCAGCTCTAGAGAAGCACCAACCAACTCTGGGAAATCTCGGTTCAGTAGGGTCATAATTTGAGATAGTGTGGTGCATGAGGCAAGATATAAATAACTGACTTAGTTCATCATGCGCGCAATGCCAAGTACTAATGGCCTTGTTGCAAAGTGCTTGTAGAAACTAAGTTGTTATACAAAAATGCTAGTTAGCATTATAAACATAAATAATAACTTAGATCTAATGAAAGAAAATATAAGAATGCTAAGAAGATTGAGAAGGCATGGCCATGTGCGGATGAGGGCGAAACAACGAATAAAGAGTAAAATAATAAATTATTAAAACCAAAATCCGTCCTTTATTTGAATTTATTTTAACTTTTAATTTCACTTAGCACCGAGTTTTTTAATTATTTTAGCACCATGTCTTACTACCAATTTGGGCTGTATGCTATACTAATTATGCTAATTGCCTAGGGATGAGGAAAGTTGAATTTAGAGGGAGTATATTCACATTTGTGCGGAGAGAGAGTGGGAAACTGTTTATAAAAAACTACCCTCAATACATCTGCGCGGGATTAAACCCCAATCTCCCCATTATTGGCAGTATAGTTTATTGCGAGGGTAGCGCCTTAGAGCATGCGGGTAACTCAGTTTAAGGGGTAAGGAAGATTAAGTGCACCCACATTGATATATCTGGCCATTATTCAAACATGCCACCGTCACTGTTAATCCAGACTATTGCAGGCATGATGTCTTAGACTGTGTGGCCATAATGTGGGATAACATCTTTGTTGAATCCCTCCAATGACAGGGCACTTAAGTCACCCACCCCACACATGCTATTGGCCATATGGACCAGTTCAAAAAATAAATATATAGAGTAACTATTGATTTCTTTTGGAGGGTTTATTTGAAAATTGATTGGAGTGTTGCATGTAATATTGGTGTACTGTAGCCGCTTGATCAAGACTCCGCTGGAAATAGATGTGCTGCGTTATGCCAACAAGATCTCTTCGGACGCTCACATCCAGGTGATGCGCAAGATCCGCCCGGGTATGATGGAATACCAGTGCGAGTCTGTGTTTCTCAACTACTGCTACACGGTGGGGGGCTGCCGGCATGTGGCCTACACCTGCATCTGTGGGAGTGGAGACAATGGCTCTATCCTCCACTACGGGCATGCTGGGGCCCCAAACAACAAGCCCATCAACCACGGGGACATGTGGTCAGTACACTCTAGTGCCAGCATTCACTCTTGCAACTCAATTACTTAATCAAACACATTGAAAAAATGACACACTGGACACGGGAATCGAACTCGGGTTCCTTGGATTAGTGCGCTAATGCTCTACCACTGGGCTGTCCAGGGATCACCATGTGCTCAGGGTTATTCTTCACTCATATTTTAAGGTAGAGTCCGTGATAGACATGTGAATATCATCGGCTACTAAGAGCTATTATCGATATCTCGGCCACCGGTGACTCAGTTGTGGGTTTATACTGCCAGTAGTATAACTGCATTGCAAGTTACAAACAAATCAATGTTTCTCCAGGGTGTACAGCCAAATTATATTTTAATAATAATAATAATAATAATAATATTTAGCATCGCGTCTTACTACCCGTTCGGGTTATACACTTTAAGTACTAATTACTCTAATGGACTAGGAATTGGGAAGGTTGTATTAGAGGAAGTGAACCTGTATTTGCGTGGAGGGAGAGTGGAAAACCATTTAAGAAAAACCACCCTCACTTCACCTGACCGAGATTCGAACCTCAATCTCCCCATCCTCAGCAGTCAAGCTCAACACGACAAGCGCATTAGCCAACTACGCCACCGAGGCTGGTATGTGTTAATATACACTTATATTTTAATATTCTCTGACCTTTCCAGAGCCAATTTTCAACTTTTACAGTTACTATATATTAATTTTTGTATATTAAGATTGCAATTTAATGTAATACTATTTTTTGACGCATACCCAATCTGAAATTATGTCTCACTACGAGGTGTTCAAGGATACCAGCCTAAAGCGATGGCCTCTTGGATAGTGCGATCTAAGTTAGATTTCAATGAGATAATATTGAAACATTAAAAGATTGCCTTACAGTAACTTAACTAAGCTTAAAATTGTTGTGAACCACATTATTTTTTTAGTTTCTTCTTCCTATAACATAATTAATTTTTGCGCATGCACATAACCAGAAAGACACCTGGTAGAGGGGTGAAAAAAAAACCCTTGAAAATTACATGTTGACTTTGAGAATTGAGATTAACATGCTCAACTAGGACAGCTGTGTTAAAATGGATCCAAGGTGTGTATCAACTGCAAAAAATGTAATTTTTATTATTGTAAATTAAAGTTGTGTATTTTTCTAGTAAATATTCCAGAAATTTGATCAAATTCCCTGATTTTTCCAGTGTTTCAAGCTCGCTGGACACCCTTTCATATATAGCCTACTTAATTGTATAGTGTTGTTTTCTTCAATTTGAATCAACCTAGCTTAAGAAAACAAGAGTGAATTTTTAAAACATGCTTATCCTGCCTGTATAGCGTAAAACATGCTCTTGGGAAATATGGAGTGCACTTATTTAAATATAATTTTGAAGGGCTTTTCATTGAGGAGTGAAATATTGATTAATGTTCATATTTTCGATTTAAATCTGTATCCGAAAATGACCTAAAAAATTTGATTGAAATTTCCTAATATAATATATTTATTACAAAAGTTAGGATTTACACTATAAACGCAAGCAAAAATATCTCTTCTGGTCTGTTAATTTCCAGTTTTTCCTCAGTGTGGACTCGTCTGGAATAGAATGTATACAGTCCCAGGAAACCCTTTAGTTTAACATTGCTCAGTTTCCACAGAGGAATGTTCACAGATACCAGAACGTCACACAAATCTTTATAAAATGTTGAGGATTTTTCTTGATTCGTGAATGCATTTTGTCCAAGTAATAATTAAGAGGTTTTCTTTTTATCGATATTCTGGATACCATGGACATGTTTGTTGTGACTGATATGCTGTTTAATGGTTAAATCTTTTATCTGATGCCAGCCTCTTTCACTTCACATATTTTGCAGAAAAGTATTTTACTATCTGTAGAAAAAATACCCTCTCTGAATTCACTAATAATTTACCTCAAATGACTTGCTTTAGATGGTTTGGTTTAAAGCATTCTAAATAAACACAGGATGATTGCAAACGAATATATATAACGTGGACTTTATAAATGAAAACTATGCATTTAAAATCTCGTGACAGCTAAAATCAGGTGTTCCACTTAACATTGGAATACAAATACCCGCTTTAAAAGTGATAGCTCCCCATCCCCCTGCAGCCCTTTCCAGGCGTATAGTGAGTGACTCACCAGGAATGTAAAGATGGTACAAAGTTCATTTGAACTTTTAAACATTGCTCTCCCTTCCTCCTGCAACACTTTCCAACTTAGGTGTAGTGAAGGTCTCGCCAGGAATGTGGATTTTATAAGCTCGCAGGTAAACAAAGTTCATTTGAACTCCTACTTTATCTTCTTCATTCAACATGTGTGTGTGGTAAAATATCTGAAGTTTGAATATTCATGTTTTATCAAGGCACCAATAATTCATATATATAATCTTTATAAAGTCATTTTAAAACTATTTTAAATTTTCTTACCCCAAAAAATGCTCAAAAATGACTTATTAAACAAAAAAAAGCAAGAAAAATGACCTAAAGATCTTAAATGGCAAAAAATGACCAAAAAATATTATTTCTACAACCGGGGGATCATGAACAGAGTTTATGTACAACTGAATGTTGTCTCTGATTAAAAAAATGACTTGCCATCAAAATCCGGGCCTTGTTCATGACAGACAGATACACACAAACTTTTCGTTTTATTAATATAGAGTAGAGATTGCTTTGACAACAATCATGAGAAGATTCTCAACAGACTGTGTTGTATATATAACTAAGTCATATTATCTAAAAATTTTATAACAGCAAACAACTGTTGATTCCCTGCAAGAGGATGGATCAGGTAAAAACTAAACAACTGGGTCACACTCCCAATCTAAATTGTACACTAAAACACCAACATATGTTTAGGAACCCCTTTTCTATGATTTTACATTTAAAATAGAGGTGATGCGCCTCGGTGGCGTAGTTGACTAGCGCGCTTGTCGTGTTGAGCTCGACTGCTGAGGACGGGGAGATCGAGGTTCGAACCTCAGCCGGGCGAACTGGGGGCGGTTTTTCCTAAATGGTTTTACACTCTCCCTCCACGCAAATGCGGGTTCACTTTCCTCTAATTCAACCTTCCCAATTCCTAATCCATTAGCGTAATTAGTACTTAAAGCGTATAACCCGAATGGTTAGTAAGACGCGGGGCTAAATATATTATATATAAAATAGAGGTGAGCAAAGCAATAAACTTGCAATTGGACGTTTCTTTTCAGTCTGTTTGATATGGGGGCCAGCTACTGTGGCTACGCTTCAGATATAACTTGTTCATTCCCAGCCAACGGCAAGTTCACCCCGGACCAGAGAAACATCTACAACGCTGTCTTGAACGCGAACACCGCTGTCATGGAGGCTGTCAAACCAGGTACAGTTTCATCATATTGTCCGACACCGACCAAGACGATCATTATTAAATTTACATGCAATGAAAATCAGATTAAATTTTGTTATTATTGGCATTCTGACATGTTTTTTGAAGTTGTAGGTAAACACTTTTGTGTTAGTATTGGTATCAATCATCACCATAGATTGCTTAGCTTATTGAAAAAAGATCATGAAGATGAATTTTTAAAGAAATGCACCATATTTGTCCCAAAAAAATAAAAAACCTCTCGAGTGTAATAGACTAAGATTGAGAATTGCCAGCCTCCCAGGTTTGAGTCTGGTGTGTTAACAACTCGCCTATACATTTTTGTTGATACACTTTTTTTATGTTTATATATTTTTTTACTTTCTCGCTACCTCACAGGTAGTTTCGGAAAGTATTGCGATCGTCAAAAAAATTGAACTCGAGATTTTGATGGATGTTGATGTTTCATGACCCCTCCACCCCCGAATCCACAAAAGTGGTTTTTGGATTGTCGTCTGTTTGTCTTTCTGTACCTCGGAGTAGAGCCTAAACTATTTTACCGATTGGGCTTAAACTTGGTATCTAGAGTTTTCATAGGGCTGCCCCATGGGATTTTTGGAATTGGATATTTAACCCTAAAATTAAGAGTAGTTTAGTTTAATAAAGAGAGAAAAGAGAAAAAAATCAATTTTCCTAAAATCGGCTTTAACGATTTTGATTAAAATTCGTATTCAGTCGTTGGTTAGTATTATTAATAAAATGACTATTTTCATTTTCCCATGAAAAATACTTTTAGGATATTAGGAAATTTTGGTATTTCTTAAACTATTTGAGCATTACAAAATTGTAGTACTATTAAACATTTTTTTTTATCCTAAATATATCTTTATAAAACCAATAGTTCCTGAGATATTGCAAATATATAATACAATTTTGTTATCTTTAGCTGTACAGAAATATTAATTAGGTTTTTAGCACAATCATTTTCTGACTCCATATAGCAGTGGTTCTCAAACTGGGGTACGCGAGCATCTCTCAAAGGAAAGTTGGCAAAATAACAAGAGACCTATGGAAAACCCTAATTGTTGGTAATTATCGTTATTTGGCTATTTCCACCTCTTTTTTCCTGTATTTGCTCTCGGTTGGAGACCGATCTCTGAGAATGTTCAACCCTCTACTTGACACCTTCTACATTAGCAGTTTATGATGCCTTTCTCAACAAATCTCTCTGTGAGAATGGTTTTTCATCCATGGCGTACCTAAAAAAATAAGTACGGTACCACAATAGGCTAAATCTGGAGCCGAACCTCCGTTTGAAAGTTTCAACTATACAATCAGATATCAAAAAGTTGTGCCAAGCCATGCAGCCACACCCCTCTCACTGAAAAACTTTGGGATTCATAATATATCAGCTCCAGAATTACAATTAAAAATGTTAATTGGTGACCTGGTGGTCTAGGGGTAAGGTGTCAGACTTCTGTGCTGGCGGCCAGGGTTCAATCCTCGGTCTTGGCACAGATTTATCTGATTGCCAAACCCTTCCTTCACCTCTGACAAGACATCTTGTGAATGTGGGGAATGCCAGGCCTCCACCGTGGTTCGGATTCCACGTTAAACTGTAGGTCCTTCATTTCATCTCACAATCACCCTACCATTACACATTAGCGTAAGTGCGTATAACCCGAACGGGTAGTAAGACGCGGTGCTAATAATAATAATAATAAAAATGTTAATTCAAAAATATTATGTATAGGTTTACTTTTTTTCTTTATTTTTGAACGAATTTGTGAAGAAAATGTGTAAAAACTTTTCTACAGACCTTTTACAGTAAAATTATTATATATTTTTAACTGATCATAACAATCCTCATAAGAGGTTATGTTAAGGCTATAGAACAGTAGAATTCTCTCTAAATAGATTAAATAGATCAATAATTTACCAAGTGGTCAACTTTTTTAAAGCCTTACCTTTGGAATTTGTTTTTAATCTTGGGGGTACGTTAAACTTTTAGTCGTGGCCAAGGGGTACAATCTAAAAAAAGGTTTGAGAACCACTGCTATAGATTAAGTAAATAAGTAGGTCTCTCAAAATGTTAATGTTCTTTTTCCTTTAACCCCTTAGGGGAAATGTTTGTACAACGATTTATCTCTATCATTTTGACTAAATAGTCAATATTTACCTTTTTTTTATTGGTTTAAATTTATAAATAAGGAATTTAATAACAATGCGATAACCACAATATGTGCAACCCCTAATAAAATCTTGAATAGCTCAGGTTTGCTAGTGTATATTATTTCGTTTCACATATATTATGAGTTTTGAGTAAATATCTCCATTTTCAAACAAAGGAGTAAGAAAGTTCGTGCGGAGTTTTGTAACGTTTATTTTTTTCATGTATAGATTTAATTTAAAACTGTAATGATATTGGTTTTGTCTCCTCAAAGTTGTTGTAGAAAAAACTTCCCCTCCTCCTTAACACACATTTTTTTACAAGTCATACAAATGAATCCAAATCAACATTGTGATGCTGCTTAGAGCTAGTAAATTAGTTAAATATGCCATTTTCAAGGCTAGAATGTATCCTGCCAAGTGGTCTCTCAGCTCATAGTTGAGCCCACTAACATCAGCTCTGTCTTTGAGTTCTTATATCATCAAGTTCAACACACAGGTTATTTATAAAGTCTTTAATAGACATTGACGTGGAAGAGGATGGGAAAATCCGGTGATAAATCCTAATAAATCGTATTATATAATTTGTTCTCAATAAGTTCAACTTTCTTTTAGATTTTTTGTGATATTTATTAACCATCATTGGTTACAAAAATAAAGTATTCTATTTTATTGGTGAAGGAAAAACTAAGAAAAAATCGCAGTCGGCTATTAATTATCACATTTTATATTATCAGGATAAACTTACTATAGTAATGCCCACATCAGGTGAGTAAACATTATGCTTAATAGTTTGGTTGGTCGATAGCGTAGACTGGCCAAGTGTTCTAATCTTCTTCCTTAAATGCTTGTTTAGTGTTCTGCACAAATGTGGATACATTTCCTCTAAAGTAGATCTTACTCATCTCTACCCCATTAATATAATTAAAAGGGTCACCTGGCGGTCTAGGGGTAAGGTGTCTGACTTCTGTGCTGGGGGTCTGGGGTTCAATCCTCGGTCCCGGCAAAGAATTATCTGATTACCAAACCCTTCCTTCACCTCTGACAAGACATCTTGTGAATGTGGGGAATGCCAGGCCTCCACCGTGGTTCGGATTCCACGTTAAACTGTAGGTCCTTCATTTCATCTCACAATCACCCTACCATTACACATTAGCGTAAGTGCGTATAACCCGAACGGGTAGTAAGACGCGGTGCTAGTAATAATAATAATAATATGATTAAATAGGTAATATGCGTTGCCAAACACCACACTATAGTGAGTGCTTCCCATATATTTTTCTGGACCAGCCGAGCACATTGAGGATGATCAAGTCATGGAGCTAGTAACAAGCCCTTGGATCACACCTGTTTTGTTTATAAACCCAATCTGCAACTTAACTCTGATTGTGTTTGTAGGTGTGTCTTGGGTAGAAATGCACAAACTGTCTAACAAGGTTATGCTTGAGGAGCTTCGTAGCCACGGAGTTCTCCAAGGTGATGTCAAAGAGATGTTGAAGGTTGGTTTTAGTAATACTTTAATAGTTAAATTGGCACAAATCTTCAAAGATAGAAATATCTAGCACCAAGGGTGCATAATATATTCAGAGATCCAGAAAATAACATTTTCATAAAAAAAAAAAATCCCCGAAAACCATAGCCCTCAAAATAAAACATAGAATATTTTATAGAGGCTGAAGGGAATAAGGATTATTACCTACGACATAGTTTGGAAAATTTAGTTGTCTACCAGAAATGTCATCCTTCCCATTTCCTTGTGTGCATTACATATTGTTATTAATTGTTACCAGTAGGCTTACCAGCACCAACATTTAATTTTACAGCTTGAGAGTAAGAGGCAATGGAGTGTAATTCCAGGAGGCCTTGGTTTAATTGTTGATTTTCATAGATTTGTTTGTCGTAGACTCACCACTATTGCAAGGTCTATTACTATCAACCACACTAGGGGAAATACTATCGCTATTTATGACTTTGAGTTTTTCCTGATCACATATTTTACGTTTTACAAAACTTGCAATACTCCCATTAGCCAGGTTGAGTTATTAGATTTTTCCTTCCCCTTATCTCAACCTCTGTCTGACACATTGTCTTAGCCCTTAGACACAGCAACTGTTTGTGCTTACACCAACACTGCCTCACTATGGCATGTACTGATACTGTCGGTGTTGAGTGTCATTGGCCTTTGTTTAACATACAAATGAAACTACCATATCAGAACCAGAATTTACTAAAAACCGTCAACAAAATTGTTGGAATTTTTCCTGCCCCATATTTCCCCAAGACTGCTTTAATTTCCTTCAAACCTCGTTCGGACATATTCTACACCCCTGTCTAGCACTCACACAACACTATTAAATAAATACTTAGTAAATTGTTTAGGGTTTTATATAAATTTATGTAAATTAGTATGTGCATAAAATAAGTATCATGGGATTTCTTTAATTCATAATAATTATAATACATGTTTCACCTGCATGAAACACACATCATTTTATTTTTAAACTTAATTAATTTTAGTCTTTTTGAAATAATAAATACTACAATAGGCCTAATAAGAGTTGGAATTAGCGTGTTTTGGTTGGTGACATTTAATTACTTCTTAGTATCCTTGAATGGATAAAGAAACAAAAAGGTGGCCGACTCTAGCTCACTTTATTCAGTCGAGGCAGTGAAAAGAGATGAAAACCCTGAATTATTTAATTTACATGTGCATACATATCATCTGTATGGGCCACTTGTTTCAGGCCGGCCTTGCGGCCGTGTTCCAGCCTCATGGTCTAGGTCACCTGATGGGCCTGGATGTCCATGACGTAGGTGGTTACTTGGCGGGCGCCCCCGAGCGCCCCACAGAGCCAGGGTTATCCAAGCTGCGCACAGCCCGTGTGCTGGAGGAGGGCATGGTGCTCACTATTGAACCGGGATGCTATTTCATAGACAGTGTCAGTTCCTTCTTATCTTCTATTTTCTTTTAGCCACTTATCTCCTGACTATAGATTCCGAAACACTTTCACCCAGTCAAATAAATCTTAATAATACCTATATGCACATAAAGTAGGGCTCTGCGAATACTCAAATTCCTAGCTTTGAGCCGAGCTTGTCATTTAAGCTTGAGATTGAGTGTTTTGTAGGCCTATCATTTTCAAGCTTGCACTTGATGTACTTAAATAATCATTCGGTTACTCAACAAATTGCTAAAAATTAATTTCAATTATCACATTAATAACGTAACAGAGCCTTTAAACCACTTTCTACCAGTAAATTTATTCAATATTATCGTCCATTTTGAATTATACTTGATTGAATGATTATTTTGGTTAACCTGTTTAAAATCAATGTTGATCTTATTTATTGCAATACAAATTTGGTCAAACTTACCACATTTATATTAAAAAAGCATTTACTATTTCATATTGTTTGCTAGAAATATTATTTTTAATTTTAAAGTGACAGCATTAACTTGTATAGGCATTAAAAATTGAATTGAAGTAAACTTTATCAATAAAATAATGTCTTACCGAGAGCCCGTACAACTGCGCATAGAGGAATGGAAATGGAATAGGAACAATAAACAAAATACAAAACACTTCACTTCAAATTGTTTATGGTTCTTACATTTTCTTAAAGGGTAGATTAAGTTACTGAAGCATATTTGGTGACAATATTAGCATATTAAAATGTCAATTTTACTAACTTTTTATCAAGACAGTGTATAAACACTCTACAATAATGTAAAGTGATAGTGAAGGAAGCCAACCTAAAAGGATAGTTAGGTTAGACCTAGATATAAACAAACACACTTCTTTATTTTCTTCACTTCCCACTTCTTCAAACTTCCACATTTGCATATTTTTTGAATTTTCGGAAATATTTATTTTTCATATGAAGAGACATTAATGAAAAAGTAATATTCCTGAAAATTAAAACTAATGTGCAATTGTGGAAATTTTGAAGACGTGGAAAGTGTAAAAGTGTAAGACGAAATAAATTAGTGTGTTTGTTCCTATCTAGTCCTAACCTAACTATCCTTTCAGGTTGGCTTCCTTCACTATCACTTTACATCACTGTACAGTGTTTATACACCGTCTAATTATACATTTACAAGCCCTCATGCAATTATTCATTTTATTAACTTTTTTTTATAATCGTTAGTGTAATTTTGATGTCCTTAAGGACATGAGTATGGAACCATTTTAATTATATTTTTATTTGAGTGGTGGTCTTATTTTTAAATTGTGTTTTATAAGTGTTATTTCTAATTTAACTTTTTTTTTTCAAAAGTATTTAGTCTTTATAAATATTATTTTTTAAAATTATGAATATACTCAAACTCAGGAGCTTTTAGAAATACTCAACTCGAATGAAGAAACCCAAGCTCATATACCCCTAAATAAAGGCATCAATCTTATTTGCCAATGCTGTTGGGGTTTGAATCTTTGTCAGCTGTATTAAGTGCGAATATAGCTTACGTCCCTGACTCGGATAAAAGCTGCAGAGCAAGAAAATACATAGCGCTTCCACTGTATTAGAGGTGTTATCTGACAGCAGAAAGAATTACTGTATATTTAGTGTTTCCATAGCTCATTGAAAGAATAAAATATATTAATAAAACTATGTTTGTGTTGAGGTTTGTGGCGACAAGAGATATCGTAGTACATAAAATGATAAATAAAAAAGAACTATATTCACACTTATATCTTGGCCACCAAAACCACCAAATGTTTTTTAAAACTTAAAGGGAGAGAGAACCATTTTGTAAACGGCACAGGAACACACCTGACGAGACAAGTTTGTATAACATCCCTAAACACCCTTGTTTCGGCTGGTTCGCCATCTTGAATTCAGACGCTCTCATTTGAAAAGTATATTTAAGGGAAACATAGACTTTGCTTAAAAAAAAAAAATCCAAACGGTTATTTTCAAAAGTTCATGTTTCAAAAATGTAAAAGGGATTAATAATTAAAAAACAAATTGTTTGTGTAAATGTTGTGAATGTCAAAAGTAACAACAAATCAACATTTATTATGGTTTGGCGAATGGATACATAGTAACGTTTTCTAACTGTGTTACCACCTCTTTTGCCATGGACGCCCTAAACTTAAATTAGTGCTACAAATTTTATTACATTTAGACGAAGGTACAGGAAAAGTGGATAGAAATGTATAAAAGGAATGAACGACACAACACCCAGTCCCCGGTCATTAATTCATCCCTGTAAAAGGATAAACCCACACTTCACCAAGGATACATTTTTAGGCCCTGCCGAAAATCAAACCCAGGACCCTTAGCTCAGCAGACGGAGCTAAGGTGTGGAATCTTCTTCAACAATAAAATAAAATGTTAAGATATACCCTCTATTTTTATCATAAATATGAAACCTTTTATTTGCAACAATGTTGTAAGTACTACACTTTTTAATTGTGTTTATTACACTTTCATAATAGAAAACAACTGTTCATGCATTTGTGTGTACCAATCTCACTTTCTAGATTTCCTCAAATAATAACCAATTTCAAATATCATAATCCCAAATTGTATATTCTTACAACAATTATAAAATTAAAAATCAAACCGCACTGTATGTTGGTTCATCAAAAGGTTCGCGGGCTGCACACGATCATGGATCAGGCCGCATGCGGACCACCAAGTTTGACAGGCCTGACATAAACTCTTTCACAGTTTAATATTTGTGCCTTTCAGCAATTGGATGCAGCATTAGCTGACCCGGTGCAGTCCAAGTTTTTAGTTCGCGAAGAGATCGAACGGCTGCGCAACTTTGGAGGTGTTCGCATTGAAGATGATATTCTCGTCACAGCTACCGGTTGTGAAAACCTCACCAAAGTTCCACGGAAGTAAGTTTGCCAAACAGTAGATGTGAACACCTTAAACGTTTGGCAACTTCAATCACAACTTAATTTTGGCATATTTAATGTACAGTCTGTTTACCCTGAAAGATAGCAGCCTTACCTTGACAGACTACACTATAGCCCTATCTTATAAGTTACGGCATAGTGTATTATTATTAGCACCGCGTCTTACTACCCATTCGGGTTATACCCACTTACGCTAATGTGTAATGGTAGGGTGATTGTGAGATGAAATGGAGGACCTACAGTTTAACATGGAATCCGAACCACGGTGGAGGCCTGGAATTCCCCACATTCACAAGAAGTCTTGTCAGAGGTGAAGGAAGGGTTTGGTAATCAGATAAATCTGTGCCGGGACCGAGGATTGAACCCCGGCCGCCAGCACAGAAGTCTGACACCTTACCCCTAGACCACCAGGTCACCTTACGGCATAGTGGAACCATGCAAGGTGAGCTTGCTATCTTCCAGGGTTAATGAAGGCCACACAAGATAAAAACTTGAGCAAAAATCAGGATTATTTAAATTGGTGATCCACAGGATCAGAATTAATTATGTCAGATTAGCCAAAGTGAAGCCATATTGAGTATGATAGTATAAAAGTTGTTTGAAGCCCACATTAAGCTTGTAAAGTGAACGATAAAGCAAAAATAAAACTAATATATAAATATTAATTCCCAGGATTGAAGAGATTGAGAATGTAATGAAAGCTGACCATCACAGCGGAAGTGGGTGAAGTCATCCACCTCATCAGTCAACTTAACATATATATGCTATCGAAGAGATTGACAATATAATGAAAGCTGGCCATCACAGTGGAAGTGGGCGAGGCCATCCACTCCCCCAATCAACTTAACATATATATGCTATTGATTTTCCTATGGTTCTGGTATAATGGAAATGGTAAAATAATTAAACAACTACCCTATATGTACACACACACATTAGAAGATTTATTCACAGTCTTTAACTTATATCACATTTTGATTGAAATGTATTGGCTATTATTGTTGTAATATATGTATATTTTTTGTAACTTTTACATACATTAAACATATTGACTGCTAGAATAATATACCTTCACCAATTTTTACAGCTTGAGGCTGGGTAAGTTTAGTAAAAGTTCTCCATATTATTCTCTCCTTCCAGCATTCTCCTCCTCTATTTGGTGCCATTATTTTCCCTTCACTCACACACTTGCTGTTATCTGCTCCCCTCCCCATCATTCTCCTGGGGATTATTTCCTTTTTCATCCTCATTACATGCCCATATCATCTCACATTGCTTCCTCTACTATCTCATGTACTCCAACATCCTCATTTACATGCCCATATCATCTCACCTTGCTTCCTCTACTATCTCATGTACTCCAACATCCTCATTACATGCCCATATCATCTCAGTCTGGCTTCCTCTACTATGTCATGTACTCCAACATCCTCATTACATGCCCATATCATCTCAGTCTGGCTTCCTCTACTATCTCATGTACTCCAACATCCTCATTATATGCCCATATCATCTCACCTTGCTTCCTCCACTATCTCATATACTCCAACATCCTCATTACATGCCCATATCATCTCACCTTGCTTCCTCTACTATCTCATGTACTCCTACATTCTCATTACATGACCATATCATCTCAGTCTTGCTTCCTCTACTATCTCATATACTCCAACATCCTCACTACATGCCCATACCATCTCACCTTGCTTCCTCTACTATCTCATGTACTCCAACATCCTCATTACATGCCCATATCATCTCACCTTGCTTCCTCTACTATCTCATGTACTCCAACATCCTCATTACATGTCCATACCATCTCAGTCTTGCTTCCTCTACTATCTCATGTACTCCAACATCCTCATTACATGTCCATACCATCTCAGTCTTGCTTCCTCTACTATCTCATGTACTCCAACATCCTCATTACATGTCCATACCATCTCAGTCTTGCTTCCTCTACTATCTCATGTACTCCAACATCCTCATTACATGTCCATACCATCTCAGTCTTGCTTCCTCTACTATCTCATGTACTCCAACATCCTCATTACATGTCCATACCATCTCAGTCTTGCTTCCTCTACTATCTCATGTACTCCAACATCCTCATTACATGTCCATACCATCTCAGTCTTGCTTCCTCTACTATCTCATGTACTCCAACATCCTCATTACATGTCCATACCATCTCAGTCTTGCTTCCTCTACTATCTCATGTACTCCAACATCCTCATTACATGTCCATACCATCTCAGTCTTGCTTCCTCTACTATCTCATGTACTCCAACATCCTCATTACATGTCCATACCATCTCAGTCTTGCTTCCTCTACTATCTCATGTACTCCAACATCCTCATTACATGTCCATACCATCTCAGTCTTGCTTCCTCTACTATCTCATGTACTCCAACATCCTCATTACATGTCCATACCATCTCAGTCTTGCTTCCTCTACTATCTCATGTACTCCAACATCCTCATTACATGTCCATACCATCTCAGTCTTGCTTCCTCTACTATCTCATGTACTCCAACATCCTCATTACATGTCCATACCATCTCAGTCTTGCTTCCTCTACTATCTCATGTACTCCAACATCCTCATTACATGTCCATACCATCTCAGTCTTGCTTCCTCTACTATCTCATGTACTCCAACATCCTCATTACATGTCCATACCATCTCAGTCTTGCTTCCTCTACTATCTCATGTACTCCAACATCCTCATTACATGTCCATACCATCTCAGTCTTGCTTCCTCTACTATCTCATGTACTCCAACATCCTCATTACATGTCCATACCATCTCAGTCTTGCTTCCTCTACTATCTCATGTACTCCAACATCCTCATTACATGTCCATACCATCTCAGTCTTGCTTCCTCTACTATCTCATGTACTCCAACATCCTCATTACATGTCCATACCATCTCAGTCTTGCTTCCTCTACTATCTCATGTACTCCAACATCCTCATTACATGTCCATACCATCTCAGTCTTGCTTCCTCTACTATCTCATGTACTCCAACATCCTCATTACATGTCCATACCATCTCAGTCTTGCTTCCTCTACTATCTCATGTACTCCAACATCCTCATTACATGCCCATATCATCTCACCTTGCTTCCTCTACTATTTCATGTACTCCAACATCCTCATTACATGCCCATATCATCTCACCTTGCTTCCTCTACTATTTCATGTATTCCCCTCAAAAATTTGATTTCCTTGGCCTCCACTTTTCTGTCCTATCTCACATCCAATGCTCATATTACCGCTACATATTTAGCTATGAGTACAAAGTATGGATGTTTTATACGGCACTTCTCTTTTACATATGTAAAATAATATACTGAACAGCTTTATCATTGCCCTTTTTCGGTGATTCTTGTTCATTTTCATTATTTGTATGATACAATTATTTCTTTTTCAACATTTTGTACCACTATGTAAGGAAATTTCAACCTACAATGTGTAAAACTGGAAACAGACCAAACGGTTGCTGAAGGCTAGGCAACATAAAGTTAATAAAAATTCACATTGGGTAGAGCAGTGTTGCCCAATCTGAGCAGCACTACTCCCTCAGGGGGCGGTAAATTGTAAGGGAGAGGTAGGGGGGTGTTTAGGGTTTAATGAATATTGTAGCAATAGTATAATGCTTATAATATTGACATTAGTAGATTTACTTATGTTTATAAGCATTTAACATATTTATATTTTTCCCAACCCGCCTCGGTAGCGTAGTTGGCTAACGCGCTTGTCGTGTTGAGCTCGACTGCTGAGGACGGGCAGATCGAGGTTCGAATCTCGGTCGGGTGAACTGGGGGTGGTTTTTCCTACATGGTTTTCCACTCTCCCTCCACGCAAATGCGGATTCACTTCCTCTAATTCAACCTTCCCAATTCCTAATCCATTAGAGTAATTAGTACTTAAAAGCGTATAACCTGAACGGGTAGTAAGACGCGGTGCTAAATATTATTATTATATTTTTCCCAGAGTAATTATATTTTCACTAAAAGTTTATCAAGTAAATTAATCTGGATGTACAATGTAAATTTAAGGCTATTCTCACTAATTTCAGCATGTTTTGGGGAAGTGACTGGACAGTACCAGCATCCAATCTTAAGAAGTAGGTGCTAAGCTAAAAAAAAGGTTGGGAGCCACTGGTAGAGAATGGAGTTGATTATTGGATTAGTGTTTTTGAATTGTTCTGCTTATTTTTTGTTTCAAAAGTAAAAAAACATATTTTTTCTTTTCCTATTCCACCTCTGGTAAAACCACCACACCAAGATACGTATTCATCATCAAGATCTACTACGAAATATGTTTATTGAACAAGTGGAGGGGCTCACTAATACTGTCCTGTGTGTGGCTTGATGTCCACCACCCCGGCATAGGTTGTTCGATTGAACAATTTGATAAATTTGCCTGATCGACATAAACATTTGTTCCTATCCCTCGTTTGTTCCTATCCCTCGTTTGTTCCTATCCCTCGTTTGCTCCTATCCCTCGTTTGTTCCTATCCCTCGTTTGCTCCTATCCCTCGTTTGCTCCTATCCCTCGTTTGTTCCTACCCCTCGTTTGTTCCTATCCCTCGTTTGTTCCTATCCCTCGTTTGTTCCTATCCCTCGTTTGTTCCTATCCCTCATTTGTTCCAATCACCAAGTCTTTCGTTGCTAAAGGCATAAAGTAAATAAAAAAATATCTTGGCCAAATACATATATGGGAGGAACAAATATAAACTACCCCATTAAGCTCCTTACATTATTATTATTATTATTATTAGCACCGCGTCTTACTACCCGTTCGGGTTATACGCACTTACGCTAATGTGTAATGGTAGGGTGATTGTGAGATGAAATGGAGGACCTACAGTTTAACGTGGAATCCGAACCACGGTGGAGGCCTGGCATTCCTCACATTCACAAGATGTCTTGTCAGAGGTGAAGGAAGGGTTTGGTAATCAGATAAATCTTTGCCGGGACCGAGGATTGAACCCCGGCCGCCAGCATAGAAGTCTGACACCCTAGACCGCCAGGTCACCATCAAGCTGCTTACAGAAGAGATTTTAATCCCAAAACAATAAAGTAAGATGTGATATGGGTGAGTATAATAAATGAAAGGCTTTCAGGTATGAACATTTTTATGTAAAATTAAATATGAAATAATATGATGCTCAACATAAGGCATTAATACTAAAGTAAAACAAAGAACATACCCAAAGTTATCATTCAATAAAATGTTGGTTTTTGTTCAAATTAATTTGAAACTGATCTTAATAAAATTAGTAGTTATTTCTATGAAACATTTTAAGCAAGGTACAAAATTACTTTAAATGTTCTTATATAAATTATTTTATATTGCAATCAGAATATAGGTCACACACACATGCACACATAATTAAAAACATTGTAGCAAACGGCTTCTTGATTGATTGAAAAGTTGATGGGTGTATTTTATATCCGATCTAAGAACAGCATGGCACAAAATCTTTTAGTTAACCGTAGCGTTATTTTTTGTTTATTTGGAATGTTATATAAAGGTATTTACTGAAATGCTCTTTATATTGATAAATAAATTTACTAAAAACAAAAATGTTATGGCAGCTGTGTTAAAAAAAACTGTTGGAGCAATTAATATTAGAAATTATTTGAATATTCATACACCCCTAGTTATAAATAGATAAATCGATTAAAATTGTTTATTGGGAACACACCATTTGTATAGATATAGTCTTCCATGACAAGAGCTTACAAAATGAAAATGCCCTTATGTGCTGCCAGAATTAGAGGAACGGTTGCCACCCATCATAAAGGCGACTAAGGTTTGCAGGGTCCCGAGCTTGATGTAGGAGTTTGTTCACTTGTCCATTCACACTAGTCACTGTCCCGTCTTCTGTCCCGTCTAATTTCTGCTTCAGTCTTGTAAGAGCTCTCTCCGCTAGCTTGTTCACCTCCTTTGTGGCCTCTGGTAACATAGATAACACTTTCATGGTTAGAAGCAGGTTGGATAACTAGCACACCTACACTAACGTAAACAAAAACATAATTCGGGCTAGTTTCATAGTCAGACTTAGTGCATCTCGATACCAAATACAAGACACACCTAAACTTGAATGGAATGGACCAGTTTCACATATGAGGTGGCTCAATCCATTACAGCCTAGGTGGATGTCTGTATTTTGGTATCAAGCCGCAACATGGTACTATGAATATACAAGGTCAGCCTAGATAGGGGATGACTTCAGAGTTGAGTTTGTGGATTAGTAAGCCTGTGCGAACCTTCGAAATTGGGAATCTAAATTCGAATCTTGCTATGAATTGGATTCGAAATTTTGAATCTAAGTAAATTTCAACTTTATATGGTCTTTATACAGCAAATAATTAAAAAAATGTTTACTAGTTTAACTTAAGATTAAGTTTAAAATATTTTCAAAGACTCATAAGGATATGTTATGTGATTTTGATTTGAAACATTTTCCAGATGAAATATTCAGTATTTAGTATGATATTCGATTCGGTTAAAAAAAAATTCTTAGCATGATATTAAATTTGGAATCGATTCGACCTTGTATGTCAAGATTCGAATTCAACTTGAAATGGAATATCATGGATTAGCACAGGCTTACGGACTAGTAAACGGTTTATGCCTTTAAATGAATCAGATTAACTAGAGATTTAGTTCCAACTACAAGCATTTTAAAACTATTTAATGAGTGATCAAACATATTCAAGTCATTTGTTTTTGTAGACTAAAAAATCATGGCCAAAATCATATAGATTGGACAAAAAATAAGGCAATTTCCTGAGATACAGTGTTTTACTTATTCATACTAAGAATGTTGTTTGTACAAAGCTAAAGTGGCATTTACAACAGGCCCAGTAGAAACTTTAAGGAAGGGAGAGATTTGTTCAACCCCCTCCCCCTCCATAGACCATAACATTAAAAAAATATGAAATATAGATAAAGAGTGCATAGTATAGATTTTTACACTGGCTACATCTTAAGGCCAGAATCATGACTTGATATTTAAAAGGTTTAGTGTTATGCTTACTAAATGTACCCCTAAAATTCCCAATTTAAAAAAAAATTCTTTGATACATTGTGCATAGAGAAATACAATTTCAATCGATATTTCCTTAATGTTTAAAGCATATCAAAATAAAGTTTCAAGAAAATAAATTTAATGAGTAGCAACCATTCTTATTTTTAAGTACATGAGTAATTTTAATGCTCTTAATATAGTGGTTCCCAGTACAAGTATCACACGAAGTGGTGCACCGTAGACACCTGAACCAGTCGCTCACTCACACCTACCATGTATATTCATAGTACCATGGAGCTGTACTTAAGTAGTGCTAAGTCTGTGAGGCCGCCATGTTGAAATATACACTAAACAAGATACCTGTGGGTACGTGGACGAAACATCAAGCTTGTCTAGGCTGCTTTGCCAGTGACGAAGAGGTCAGAATTGAAATTTTGGCGAGGTGTATTAAGAGTAGTTTTACCTAAATGATTTCCCACTCTCCTTCCACATAAATGCAGACAGTACAGCTGGGCAGTAAAATTAACCAGTAGGTGTACATAATAAAACTAAACAAACAATATAAAAACTAAAGCATTTTTGTTTAATAGTACCACTCGGCAAGCTGGTAACAGAGGAGCGTACAGTGTACACCCCTAACCCATGTTCCCTTGCATCAATCTAGTGATCACACGCCTATTTAGTCATTACTTGCAAACCTCTATCAGTATCCCCAATGGGGCCCTGGTCCTTGTGTTGACGCTTGAACCCTTCTGCTGGCGTGATGGTCCAAGCGTACAAGGGGTCATACAGCAACACTTCCAGGATAGTCAGGATGGTCACCTGGTTCTGACGCAGAACCGACATGGTCTTCTCACATGACCTACAAGTCAAATGAAGGAGAAATAACACGGCGACATTTTGCAAATGAATTGGTATCAATGCTGCTAATAGTTGTTTTTTTACAAATGTATCTTATCAGGACAATAAAAACCTTCAAAAATATGACTCGGCTTACTTTAAAAATAATCCTAATATGAAATACACTCAAATATATTGGCTTCCTTTCAATTTATCATACTCTGTTGTTTCTTTACCTTCTATAATAGTCCAAGCAGTAATTTAATAATAAAATTTGGCCTACTTTGGTGTCTGCGTCTTTTAAGGTGTCACTCACGTGTTAGACTAGACTGCCGATGAGAGGGAGATTGAGGTTCGAACCCCGTTCGAGTTTAATGAGGGTGTTTTTTCACTCGCCCTCACTGGAATGCGAGTACACTTCCTTTGAATTCAAACTTGACACTGTGAAGAATATAATCTGCAAATTAATGGAATACACTTAAAAACTTTCCCTGACCATAATTGCATTTCCCTGACTTTCCAGGTCAGTGACAACCCTGTATTTTAGAGGAGTGAATCTTAAGGATACACGTCTATAAAATAATACACCTACATCTATTACTTTTTCCAGCCTGTGGCCTGGGTTAGTTTTTTTAATCAAACCATATATTTGACACTACCGGCTTGCTAGGCCTGTCTTGGCTTCTTAACCATACACCTTATAATATAACTTAAGATGACAGGCACAACATCCAGTCGCCGGCTGTCATTGTGGAAGTTAAACCCATATTTTCATAAATGATAAATTTTTCGGTCATGCCGGGAATCAAACCTGGGACCCTTAGCTCTGTAGGAAGAAACGCTACTGACTGAGCTAAGGTGTTGGATCTATAAAATAATATACAACTAGTTAAAATCAAAATCAAGGCAAGACCATATATTACTCACTTTGGTGGTTGTATGCTATATTGTTTGAACCTCATTATGGTGTGAGTGGTTTTTACAAAACAATTTCCTGCTCTTTATTTACACAAATGTGAGTACATTTCATTTAGTTACTTCCATCCTCATTCCTACCATATTAATGTAAATATGTGAATAGCCCGAATAAGTAGTAAGACGCAATACATAAAAAAAAAAAATCTTTATTTCAGAACGGTAGAATAGTGCACTTACTTCCTAAACAGTCCTTCTATCCCGGACACACCCATTCCATCAACAATGTCTCGTGTCAGTCTGAAGGGAACGGTTTCAGGAGTCGGGAGGATTTTACCTTGTTCAAATGCTATACCTGAAACAAAGAAAAAATAAAATATTTACTTACTAGTTAAGAAAAAAATTGTTTAAAATAAAATTCCAGCATAATTCCTGGTGAAATCCTCCCCTTCCCCTCCAGGATTTTCCTACGGTTGTGCGTAGTTTGATCAAATTATTGGTAAAATATGTGTTGATCATGCCACCAAATTTTAGTATTTGAGCAAGTATTTCTACTCATTACCCAACTAGATTAGTAAACTATTAAAGAGTCCTAAACAATTCATATCACCTAAAATCTCAATTATCATATTAAATTAACTCAAGATGTGTATTTATATAAAAAAAAATTCTAGCCATCCCCTTGGTAGATTTCACCATGAGCCTACATAAAAAACATTTACCCTTTCTTGTGAATGTGGGGAATGCCAGGCCTCCACTGTGGTTCGGATTCCACGTTAAACTGTAGGTCCTCCATTTCATCTCACAATCTTTCATCTCACAATCACCTTACCATTACACATTAGCGTAAGTGCGTATAACCCGAACGGGTAGTAAGATGCGGTGCTAATAATAATATAATGTAATTAATCTACATCCTCATCACACTTTATTTTTAAGGTATAGATCAGAAAGTCATTATTAGAGCCCAGATTTTTATGTAATTACATATTTTAACTCTGCCAGTTAGATATGTGAAAAGCGAAATGTCGGTCAATTAGGTTGTTTGAGACTGTATTTTAAGTTTTAGTTTGAAATATTATTTATGTTTTTTTTACAATGGTATTATTTTATATCTTTCTTAGAAAAAATTCTTTTAAACGATGTAGCACTAATTTTAGACAACCTGTATTTTCATAAAACAATGATGTACCCAGTCAAAGGATAGCAGTGAGAAAGGTACAAATCAGGTTTGCTGGTTTGTCGTTGAAAAATAGTGGCGTTAACAGCACGTTTCTCATGTGGTGTGTCAATTTGTAAACACCAGTCAACAAGTTTAAAAACAACCATTCTTGGATCTGATTAGCTCCTTTTATCATTGGCTAGGCAAATAACAAATGGCGAAAACGAAACCCAAACTCAATCAAGGGAAAATCAAACAAGACCAACCATGTCTATACCTGTTAGTGTAATATTAATACCAGATAGTATGTTGTGATTAAACCATTAACTCTGTGCAACTCATTAAAATAAGTAATTGAATGTGTATATATTTAGAAAAATGTTTTTCTATTACTTCCTTCAGCAAATTTGCAGCAATATATTTAAATTTTGTGTCAATAATATATGTATGTATTACTAACATGGGGAAATAATGTTTATTCAATGTTACATATTTTCATATTTTTACATTTTTTACTTATGCCTGCTTACTTACTTTATGGCATTAAGAACTCGAAAGTTCACTGTCACACTTATAAAAGTAGGCCACCTACCTATCTTGAGCTAGTTCTATTATGTCCACCTCATCACACCCTAACTCATTCAGATCTCATCTGCATCTGGGTCTTCCCAATGGTTCCATAGGGTTTGCCAGTCAGTACCCTGAACCAGGTTTTAGAATCTCCCATTCGTGCTGCATGTCCTGCCTACTGTAATCTATGAGACTTTATCATCCCAACAATGTCTTGTGATGAGTACAGGGTATTTAACTCATCATTATGTAACCCCCCCACTACAAACCAGACTCGTCCCTTTTTGGACCAAATATCTTCCTTAGCACCTAAATTTGTTTTTGACATGTAAGGTAAGAGAACATGTTTCACACCCATATAGAACCGATAACATTATTGTTTTGTATTTTATGAGTTTTACATTCCTTGAAAGCAGTCAAGATGTAAAAAAACTTATTGACCGAGTAGTAGCATTCATTTCTCGACCATATATTTTTCCTAATTTTTAATCTAATATTGTTATTGCTAGTTGAAATTGTTCATAAATATTTAAACTTAATAACTCTGTCAAATATGTTGTTCGTAGTAGGTAATCTCTAAATTATCGACCCCAATCTGTGTTCTCTGTGTGATCATTTACATAGTCTTTTCAGCGTTCACTTTTAAAAATATTTCCTTACTAGCTTCAAATAAAATGTCTCCTTCTCTTGCAACAGATTCTTTACTCTTGCCTAACAAAGCTAAATCATCTGCATCTCCTAATACTTGTATTGTACTGTTTAATGTCACTGCTCTCTTGCATTACCCTAATAATAATAATATTTAGCACCGCGTCTTACTACCCGTTCGGGTTATACGCTTTAAGTACTAATTACTCTAATGGATTAGGAATTGGGAAGGTTGAATTAGAGGAAGTGAACCCGCATTCGCGTGGAGGGAGAGTGGAAAACCATTTAGGAAAAACCACCCCCAGTTCACCCGACTGAGATTCGAACCTCGATCTCCCCGTCCTCAGCAGTCGGGCTCAACACGACAAGCGTGTTAGCCAACTACGCCACCGAGGCGGGTCATTTCCCTAGTAGTATATTCTAAAAAGGCCAGATTAAAAAGTAATGAGGAAAGTGCATCATCTCCTTGTTTCAACCCATTATGTATTTCAAAAGTACCTGATGAGTGAAGCCAACCCATACCTTGCCATGCTTATCAGTCAAACATACCTTAATTAACCTGACAAGTTTTTTGAGTATCCCAAACTTAACCAAAATTTCATATAATTTATTTCTTTTAACTGAATCGTAAACCTTTTTAATTGCTATGTATAAATGTGAGCCATCATGTTGTATTCCCCACTTTTTTCTAATATTTTCCAAATAGTAAAAATCTGATCCTTTGTTATCTATTTCCTCTAAATACAATTACTTCTTCTGTGTCAATCACATTAAAATGATGTTGAATAGAATTTTATAGCAAGTTTGTAGTAGTGTGACACCTAAAGTCATTACACTCGGTTTTATTTCCCTTTTTGAAAATAGGTATTATAATACCTTCCTTTCATTCTTGTGGTAATACATCATGGTTCCAAATAGAATATAACCATTTATGAATTTCTATTACTAAATTTTCACCACCTTCCTTGATTAACTCTGCTGGAATTGAGTCTATACCTGTAGATTTGGAACTGGTGGTTCAGCAGTATGGATTTCGATACCCTCAACCAATTTGAATCCTTAATGATAGTTCAAAATATGTCTTAAGTGTTTGTTCAATTTACTCAAAACCTTGCTATGTATATATTTTGTAGGCTCCAGTCAGATTATTCCACTTGCGATGTGCGCTAAGCCATGAGTAGAAAATATGCATGTTAAACAGTGGTATGTATGCAAATATGCTACACCCAGTGGAACCTTTTATGTGTAAGGGTGGAGAATAAATTAGAAAAAGTTTACATAAACTAATTGTCCTCCAAGTAAAAGGGAGCTTCGGGACTATCCAACCACACGAAATGTTTGAAAATTGAATGCCCCAAGAAGCTATTTTGGTGCTGATATGGGAACATTTTGAAAATTATATTTTTTATATTATGAATAGTTCTCCTCCAGGAAAATTTTTGAAATTTGAGTACCCCTAGAAGCTATTTGCAGTGAGTGGTATGTGCCTTAAAATTAGGGATGTGTGAGAACAATTTTTTCAATTTGACACTATCTTGAGACGAGAATATAAGAAAGTATCGAGACACGAGAATGAGATGAGAGAACGTCATTTGAAAGTACAAAAATGTAAATTATGTTTAATAAAGTGAATATCGTCTTATAGTTCATTCAAACCCTTGAGATATAACTCTTACATATTTTAAATTAAATTATGAATTAATATAATACTGATAGGTAGTTACAATGAGCACCATTTATAATTTAATTCTGTAGTGTAACAGCTTATATTGTCAAAGTTTGATATTGAAAAACAATATTTATAACCAGGGTCCGAAAATTAATGACATTGAAATCAATTGCAATGCTAACATGTATCTAAACCAATTTTATTATACTCTGATATCGAAAACATTACTTTTATTGAGCATGTATTTAGCAGCATCTTTGAGGCATTTTAAAAATGTTTTTACTCTTAATGTGCAATTTATATAATCTTTAGAATTATTACATAAAAATAGTAACTCACAAAGGGTAATGCACATATTCACAAATACATTATTTGAATTTTAAAGCATTAATTTTCTCTTGTAATTATTAGTACAGCCGGACAAGGAGCAAGGAGCGTAGCCTTGTTTTCTGATAGAACAGTACTAAATACGAAATAAATTAGGATGGAAAAGTACATATATTTTTAGATTATTATTTTGTTCATGTTTCAATTGAAACCCCAGTGCTGGACAACTGGCTAGCTTGGTATTTAAGGAATATAAGGCTTGGTTAACCTCAGTGGGTACAGTCACAAATGTTAGGAACGTGGCTTTTAGTAGAGTAGGTTAGTGTCGGTTTAAATTGTATCTGTGCTGTTACTACTGGGGGCGAGTTTTAACATGTAACTCGGCAGGGGTGGAAAGACAGGAGAGGGAGGGATAATCCCCTGGCAGTGACAAGTTAACATGTCCTTGAACTGGTCCGTGCATGTGTACATGTTTGTTTTTGCCACTGCGCAACCCCCAAGAGTTTCATGTTAAGCCTGTTGTACTTTTATATATATTTGTGTATTTCTAAGTAAGCAGGATGCCGAAAATAAAACCATCTCAATTCTACCATTTATGACAGTTAGTTAACAAGTTTGGTGAACGTGTGTTTTTTCCACAGACGGGAGAGTGTTATTTTGTAAATTGTGCGAGTCGACAGTTTCAGCAGAAAAAAGGTTTTCTGTTACTCAGCATATCGGTCGTGAGAAACACAAGAGTGCTTTAGAACGGACAGCAACAAGAAAATTAACCCAAATATTGCTGTTCCAAAGTGCTTTAAACTCTAAAACCAAATAATCTCCTGTTGATCAGGATTTGTACGAAGTATTGATGTCAGCTAATATTCCGCTCGGAAAAGTAAATCATCCTAAATTTTGTGAGTTTTTAGAAAGACACATGAATAATTCTATACCAGATGAATCTACTCTGCGTAAAAGCTATGTGAGCTTGTGCTATGAGAAAACTATAGATAAAATACAAAGCGGTGTGTGGGAAAAAAATCTGGGTATCAATTGATGAGACAATAGATGTTAAAGGCCACTATGTAGGTAATGTAGTTATTGGAACTCTTTAACTGAATACTGTTGGTCAAACATTTTTCTTGAATACAGAAATCTTGGATAAAGCCTACCACTCCACAATCAGCAAGTTGTTTGATAAATCCATGTTTCTGCTTTGGCCTGAAAGTATTAACCATGATAATGTTCTTCTTTTTGTAAGTGATGTGCGATGTACATGGCCAAAGCAGCAACTGTAATTAAAACATTATATTCTAAAATCATTCACATAACATGTGTCGCTCATGCAGTTCACCGAGTTGCTGAAGAACTGAGAAAGAACTTGGGAAATGTTGACCAACTAGTGTCAAATGTTAAAAAAGTAGTCTTGAAAGTGCCATTTAGAGTACTTGATTTCAAGACACTGGCACCTGATGTAACCTTACCACCTCAGCCAATAATTTTTATTACTTTTAGTGGGCATATTGGTTATACATCATTTATTAATTTATTTCTGCTTTTGCAGGATTCCCACATTACCATAATCGGACAAGAGGAATAATATTAGATTTAAAATGTATCTTTTTTGTTTTTAAGGGCATCAACTTCCTGCCGGGCCATGTTTATAACCAAAACATTTCTTAATGAAGGCTGTTTTGGAGGGAAAATGCGGCCTATTTTTGGGTTATAATGGTATTATTGCGAATAATAAATTCACGGTTTGGTTTTTTTAATTTACTTGGACCATTATTTATGTTTATTTAATTTCTCGAATTTTGATAATGATTTTTTAAACTTTTGAGACGAGATCTTTTTCTTCCGGATTTTTTTTTATAGATATTTTCGAGTTTTGCACATCTCTACTTTAAATTCCTGCCAAAGAGAAAAATTTTAGCACTTTTTTCGTGTTTTTTTTCGATGCACAAAATCCAAGCATAAATTTCTGATATTCCTAATCAGTGACCACCCCCTAAAATAATGTACTGTATTGGTTAGGAAAGGAAGCCAAAATGAATGGGTAATTAGGTTGAACCTCGATTGAATTTTTTTTCATACATACACTTCAGAATTCTATGTGTAAAAAGAAACGATAAGGAAAAATTTAATATTTATATCCTATGGTTTAATTTAGTTTATGTTATGGTATTTTAGTGAAGATTTTCATATATGACAATTTATTGCTCATTAAAAACAAATTATAATCAATCTTGTTGAATTTTAATGTCAATATATCTACCACTTTTGAAACTATCTAGTTCATTAGATTAAACATTTAAAAAAATATATTTTGCTATAGGTATTTTCAGAGCTTTCTATCTAGGTCTTAACTTTAATGATTATCACTCCTTACTTTAAACTACTTTAGAATGTTTTCTAAAATGTTATTTCTATCAAGGCTTAACAACTTTTTATGTTGGATTCATGTATCATCCCTTATATATCATTAACGAACAAAGGTTTAGTTCTGTTGGAGTTCAATTGTTACCGTCAAAACGTTCATGTTTGTTTACATTTGTAGTTCACTAAAACGCCGACAGATGTCTCATGAATTTAGTCTTAAAAGGCTTTTTCAAATAATAAACCGTTAGTGATGTTCCAGCCAAGCGCTGTACCGGTCGTGCTATGAATTGAGTTAGCAATAGTTTATACATATTGTGTGTTTCGATCACTACTCTGCCCGGCAATTCCTAATCAATATAAATGTATCTGAAATAAGGTGGAGGGGAGAGTGCTAGGAATTAATACAGAGATAAACATAATATGGCATATTTAATAGAAAGGAACAGTGTTTGCATGTTGCACTGCTGCCACTGGACTAGAAGGCAGTGTTTTCCCTCTTCTTTGTTCCTAATCTTTCTTGTATAAATCTATGTAATTTTATCAGTTAATATAAACTAACACAAAGTAAAAACAGGCATATTACATGTAGTAAAATACAAGTGTTTGTAATAACTATATTTTTAAGTATTGATGTAGTTTAAAAAAATTACTTGATATAAACAATATTTTATAATTTCTTTGCTTATGTTTACATTAAACCATATTCTTATAGTAAATTAATCTCTCAAAACAATCTCACTACCTGCCATGGGTGTAGGGAGAAATTTATTTAATTTATGGGTGGGGGTTCAAAATCATGACATGATGTTTAAGACTCACTATTAAACCCTAACATTGTTACTTTATACAGTAGTGGGGGAACTTCATTTGTGTGAGAAGGAGAGTAGGGGGGAAGACAAGTGATAAAACAAGCTTTTGGGAATTATACCTTCCTCCTTGAGTTAATATTAGAAAATTGGATGCTCCTAGAAGTTGTTTGTAGTGTTCCTTATTAAGTGAATTTTTGAAAATTATACGCTTTTAACAGCTATTTAGAATAATGCTCGCTCCTAAATCTTGCCGAAATTTTAATACTCCCAAGTTCTAGGGGCTATTTGGAGTAGTGCTCCTTTGACAAATTTTTGAAAATCGGATGCCTCTTAAAGCTATTTTAATAAAAACTCACCAGATTTTTTTTTTTTAATTCAGAAGAAATTTATAATATTCCTTTTCTGTTTTTTTCCCCTTCAAAAATTAGATAAGTTATTTGAAGTATTCCTCTTCATGCTATCCACACTTTAAAATATCAACATTTGATTTCACATTTATTAAATGAATGATTGAAACCAACCAAAGTCTATGTGGATGATCTCAGCTGTGGTTTTATCCAACAAAATGTTCTTGACATGGCGATCACCTAGACCCAAGATGTAACCAATCATGGATGATGTGGCAACACTGTCAACACAAATATAACAATTAATGTAATATGTTATCTTATAATTAAAAAAAAACCACAGACACAAATACAGACACACACATTACAGTGTTATGTACGAGGAATATTCGAAAAGTAAGTACCGTTTGGCTATTGAAAAAATTGATACAATTTATTTCTAAACAATTTTATTGTACAAGAAAAAGAAAGGCCATACTTTAAACTACTTTTCCACAAAATTTCTGCCAATATTAAGGCAGTGTCCATTTCTAAATACCCTCTTCATAAAATGAAGCCGCCTGTAAGACAGCCAATGTTGCACAGCTCTTTTGACATCATCATCGTCGCACTGACCGGCAAGGAACGGCTTCAAACGCAGGAACCAGTGAAAGCCACTTGACGTTGTCTGGTTGATTAATTTGTTCCCAGCATTATCGAGAAGCAACCTAACTTCTTCAAGGACACACAATAGGATGCAGCATTTATTGTTGTGCCTCGTGGCATGAAATCAACAAGCAAAATTCCCTATCTGTCTAAAAATATGGTGCACATGGTCCTCCGGGTTAAAATTGTTTGCTTGAATTTCTGCTTTTTAGAGATATGTTGTGCTTCCAATCCATTGACTACTGTTTGATGCCGTGATGACATGTCTTTGAAAATTATCACCATCATCACTGTATCACACGAGCACTGCCAAGTTGCTTGCTTTTGTGCACCTCTTCACCTCACTCCCAATTTGATCACTTTGCCCTAGTTCAGGATGTCCTTTCCTATGCTCGCACTCTAAGATTGAAACATTTATTCCAGAACCAATCCTACACTACCAGCCCTGACAAAGCCATAGATCCATCCCTCTACAAGTTCAAGCCACCTTCAGATTGGGACTAACCTCAGAACACCCTCTGGAACAGTTCATCACTTAACTCCTTTCCGATATTGCCGATCCTCTCTTCCCGAAGACACTACCTTTGAAACGGAACGTCAACACCAACGAACAAAAAGCTATCAAAGACCTAAAAAACAACATTGATAGAATCATCCTACCAGCTGACAAGGGCTCCACCACAGTCATCTTGGACCGTATCGACTACATCACAGAGGCACAAAGTCAGCTATCCGACCACTCCATCTACAGACCACTCACAAAAGACCCAACTGAAGATCACAATGCGCAGATTAAAGAGTTCCTACAACGTGAAGGTCCCCGGCAGAATCTCACCACCAATTCAATTCAACTACTCTTTCCACAAAAACCTCAAACTCCCACACTGTATCTCCTCCCTAAAATCCACAAAGAAACTAGACCTCCGCCTGGTCGTCTGATTGTATCTGGTTGCGGCTCTCCAACTGAGAGAATGTCATCTCTGGTTGATTCACACCTACAATCCTTTGTAAAACAACTTCCCCCATTCATACAGGATACAAAACACTTCTTAGACAAAATTCACAAAATTAAAAATCTCCAACGAACTGTTTTCTGGTCACTATTGATGTCACAGCACTCTACACCAACATCCCTCATGTGCATGGAATGTCAGCAATGGAGCATTTCTTAGATCGCAGACCTCCTGGGTCCAAACCTACCACTTCTTTCCTGGTGGAGCTGGCCAGGATGATCCTTCAATTTAACAACTTTCGTTTTTTAGACAAACACTACCTACAGATAAAGGGCACAGCTATGGGTACACGCATGGCTCCTTCATATGCAAATCTGTACATGGGACTACTAGAAGAACGCTTTCTACATTCTCAGCCCATCAAACCCTATCTATGGCTTCGCTACATCGACGACATTTTCATGAT
>CABFVX010002305.1:53957-79279 GCA_902151425.1 Timema shepardi | reverse complement strand
AACCCAATACCATCCTGGTCTACAACGTATCAACACCATCCTTAAAAGTGGTTACAAATTCCTAACCAGTTCTACCCAGACACAAAACCTTCTTAGTTCACCCCCAAGGATCACTTTCAAACGGCCACCCAATCTCCACAATATTCTAGTCCATCCCAAACTTCCTGACCCCAAGAGAATCCAAGAAGAAAAACCAACTACCAACTGTTCATACCCCTGCGGTAGCACCCGTTGCAGCACATGTGGAATCCACCTACTAGCTACATCCTTCAACAGCAAAGTAACCAAATTGGAATACAAAATCCCTGTTTATTACAATTGCAAAACCAATAACTTGATATATCAACTACAGTGCAAATCCTGTGATGCAAAATATATAGGCCTCACTACAGGTTCTCTCAGACAGCGAATGAACAATCATCGTTTTGACACAAACCACAAAGATCCGGACAAGCCTGTTCCCATCCATGCCGGTACCCACAACCAGGACTTTCAAACCTGCTACACCACCAAAATATTAAGAGCATTTCCCAAACAGTGCAACAGTTCTCAACTTAGACAGTGGGAACTGGCCCACCAATGGATTACCAAATCAAAATTACCACCAGGCCTCAACAGAAGCTAGTTTATTTACACAATAATAATATTTTTCAAATTAACATTATTATTATTACTATTTTTTAAATATAATTTTTTTATTATTATCATTATTTTCTTATCTATTATTACTATTCATACAGAACAGTTCTTGAAATTTGTGGTAATTCCTAAGAAAGTGAAGAAATATAAACCGTTTTCAAAAAATTTTCCATTGTTTTTCTGTACCAAGACAGATAGCTGCCCACTCCATGCCTCATCATGCATGTTTTTACGTGTTTCATTTAGTTGTCCAACCCATTTACTCACCACTCCATCAATTAATACATTTTCACCGTAAACCTCACTAACCTATCAATGAATTCGGCTGGTTTCACATTTCTTACATCCAAAAAATGGATAGCAAATCATATTTCACAGTTCACATTTTAAATGTTCAAAACAAAACGTAAACAAACAGTGACTTACCCTTAATGGCATCTGGGGTCAGTTAATACACAAAGGAGCTCAGCGCACAGGTGCACAACAACAACCAAAGCCCTCTCACGGCCATATTTAGAGAAAAGCATTTACTTTCCTAACATATCTTGTATTTTGTCTTAGTAATTCATGACAGGGAGAGTAGAAAGGATTCCTCCACCCTTTCTACAACTTCTGTAGTAATTTTTATCTGTAAATTCCTCCTCCTCTTCCTAATCATGCAGACCTTGTATTCAGTCCTTGGATTTGACTTTTTACCGACGCAGAAAAAGGTCACAACTAATGGAATGCTGACAAAGCCAGCAATTTAACACAGCCATATCCACAGTTGAAGAAGAATAAACAAAGTTGTTTTTTTTTGACATGAGAGATGCTTCACTACTACCACCACAAGAAACAATAATTAATTACTCATCCTACATCTTTCCATGTTGTCTCTTTGTGCATAACCGATTGAACTGCAGGGACATGTTTAACCATACAATAGAAACCATGAGCTCAGTCATGACTGCCCTACATAACTGTCTACTATAATTCCCCCACAATGTTGTTTTGCCACTGCACAACTTCAATGTATTATCATATTCTGAAAATTGAAAAATGACACCTGGACACGGGAATCGAACCCGGGACCTACGGCTTAGTACGCCAATGCTCTTAGCACTGAGCTATCCTATACAATTATATATATAATTGTCTAATGGCCGCAAAATGCCAACTACCGAGTCGTTAATGGCTGCGTTGTCTGATGGCTGTGATCTTAGATAATCACATGTTTATAAGCTGACGACTTCCGCACGTCCATCTTAGACTCTGCCCTTAAACTATGAGTGAAGAATGACCATGGGCACGGGACGAATCCTGGATAGCTCAGTGGTAAGAGCATTGGCGTACTAAGCCGAAGGTCCCGGGTTCGATTCCCGTGTCCAGGTGTCATTTTTCAATTTTCAGAATATGATATCTATGAGGGACTATCCCAACTAAAATGCATTAACAATAGTTTCGGCTATTTGTTTCCTCAATGTATTATGTTTTACCTCACCAGCAATACACAGGTATTCCCACCTGCCTTCCGGATGTATCCCTTTCTCGACAATTTACAGATTTCTCGAGTACTTGCCAACCTATAAGCTTAGTTATGCAGATGTAACAGTAATTAATTCAGACTAACCTGTGCATGTATGCTTGTCTGCGTTCAAACCAGATTCCCGGAGTGCGAAAATTCTCCAAGAAGAAATGGTGGAAAACTGGGTGAAAACTCTTGCATATATTTAAATACACTTTCAGTCTCTCCGCATTTGATAATTTACAAGCTTTCTAGAAAACAAAAACAAAAACAAAAACATGCAAGTATATAGAAATCAAAACACATTAAAAAAAAATTGTTCTTTTAGTTGTGAAAGGTGTTTGAGATTGTTAAACAAATCTGAAAAACAAACTTTAGCACTAAAAACAAAAGAGATAGTTTATAAAATGTTTTAGAGCACTCATAAATAGCTTCAGAATTTCAAAAAAAGACCAAGATGACTAATAAGTAATAACCCTATGCCTGAAAATATTTGTGTTCTGATGTATTCTTTATATTTAACCCTAAAACTATCTTATTGGTAAATACATATTTCAATGCCTGCATTTCGAATTAGTATCGTAGACTGGGGTATCTTCAGACGGCCTTGCTATTATTCACGTAAGCAGTATTAGCACCAAGTTGATGATCAAACAACAACTTAACATTTACAATTTATTTTCAAACAAGAGTTAACAGTCATTCATGTGACAGCTTTTCTTAGTTTGTTTTCTTTCCCTAGTATTTATTGTGGAATTTTTGTTAAGTTTAACCATAAAGTAGACATAATTAAACATTTTTCTAATAACTAGTAATTTGGTAAGTAGTTTCAGAGTATAGTTATAGGAATTTTTATTTTGAATTTGATGGTTGCCAGTTAATATAATGTTTAAATTAGATTTGGGCCAAAATTGTTTATACACTTTTTTTTCCCCCCTTTTACTTTTTATAGGGAATTCGTGGGGTGACTTTGGATATGCTAAGAAAATTTCTAAGAAAGAAATATATTTTATTTTCCCTGAAATAGAGGATGAGTGTATTATAGATAAAACTCAAATTGTCCATAAATTAAAAAAAACAGTAAATTTAAGAAGAGGAAGGTTTGTGTTCAAGTTTGTCGATATTAAATATGTAGAGTAGTTACATATGTGTTTAAGTGTATTTGTAATCTATTTACATCAATTATTAGTGTCCAAAGACACCTTACTTATATCTAACTTTGATTTTTAAAAGGAAACATAAAGGTGTCCAGAGTTACCCCCAAATAGGGCTGTACATTTTTACTTTTTTTTTTTACTTGCAGACATGATATTTAGCATTTATCTATTTGCTAAAGGTCGTATCTTGCTTAGATAATTTTTTCAAACACTTTAGCCTAAAGGTCATGTCACAGGAGCTAAAAATATAATAAAAAGTGTACAAAGTTACCGCATTCTAGGGTATTACATTATTTGGGTCTGCTATCTCAAGTTTTTAAAATTCCAGATACTCTTTCTTTTTCATACGGTATGTATGGATTTACTGCTGAAAGAGAGTTCAGTTTCTTAGAAACGTAAAGTTGTGGCATACTTGTTTAGAGTATGTTTGAAAATCGACACTAACTTGTTAAATAGCTTCTAATGAGTGTAAATTGGGTGGAGGACAATGGAAACAGTGGCAGACATCTTGGGAGGAAACAGAATGCCTTTGAAGTTCAACTTCTTTGGGAACGAAAAATTTGAAATGTTTTCCCTTTACAAGGTGTGAAGTAGAAATCGGCTTTACAAATTATAAAAAAAACATTCTATCTGAAAATATAACCCATTTCCCTACTGAAAATCCAGAAAATTATCTAAAGTTAGTGATAGTGAAGGAAGCCAACCTGAAAGGATAGATAGGTTAAGTCTAGATAGGAACAAATACACTTCTATCTTAATTTCTTACTAAACTTTTCACACTACCCACTTCTTCCAACTTTCACAACACATTGTTTTGACTTTTGGGAAATATTCCTTTTTCATATGAAGAGACACATTGAAAATACAAAGTGAGTGTGCAGCTTAAAGCTTCAGTCTGTTGTTAGTGAGATAGATAGGGGGACAACCCTGACCGAGTAGAGCTCAAAGGAAATGTCAAGCCGAGAGAATATTTTAAGAGGTGTCAAATAATAAGTTCTGTAGTTCTATTGGTACTGTGGCGATAATTAAATATAAAACAATTAAAATATTGACAAATAAAAATTATTTTCAAATGATTAACAATTCAATTTCTACTATAGGGCATTTGTTCAAAATGTTGCTATTCAATTTGATAGAAAATGCTATTCATGCACCTCTAGAAAATAACACCAATCACCTTGTTGCACTGGGTAAAGGGATAATAAATGCATCTTAAAGTAAATCCACCATCACCACCTAAGTTCCACGCTGTTGGAACTCTTTAAGAGATAGTGTGTAATACGTAGTGTACTCCCCTCATATCCTCCCCCCTCCCAAAAAAGACACCATTATGAGCAATATAATAAAAGATGTAAAGATAAACATAAAGGACACACTACTAATATATTTCTAACAACTATTTAAAGAAAATCTTTATTCAAATATAAACGTCAATAAGTGAAAATGTTTTCCTTAGAGTAGTACATTTTTACAGCATTTAGAAGATACACCATTTTAATCATTAATAAACAAGCCAGTGTTACTTACATTCATTAGAGCTCGACAGTGATTATTATTATAATCTTCAGGAAAATACCGCTTATGTGCTCCTTTTATTGAGACTAAGTAATCCTCCATTGGCATGGTGTTCCGACACCACTCTAAAACACCACTTCGCTGAGACAAAGGCACAATCTGTACAAACGGAAGATAATGATATTTATCAAAATTAGACAAATGTATGGATATCTGAGCACCATTTTCCCCCCCCTTAAATTTGAGTCTATCTTGAGCAAGCTTTTTATGAAGCTCCCGAGTGTCGAGTTGATCTCAGGTTTAATAAATCTATATATTATTAAAATTTATTTATCTTGATACAAAAACAGATCAAATGAAATAGAGCTAAGACATCTTAAAGAAAAGTAATGTTTTAAAACCTAAAATAAGTTGTTTTTATATTATTAAAAGATTCAAGCCACAATAATTAATAAATTAGAGGAGTTTTTTTAATATACTGTTATAAAAAGAGAAAAATTAATACTGACTCATTTCAATACTATTAAGGACAGTAAAAAAAACACACAAAAAAACCACTCGTGAATAAAAGTTTGGATGTGTAGATTTAGCAATGTTTTTTATTTAAACAGCCCCATTAAATCCTTGCTCATCTGGAGTGTAGATATTCGCTTAGTGCCGGCCTTCTACCAGAGAGAGAAGCTAAACATAAATCATTTTTAGGGTGTATATTGTAAACATTTGCATTGAGCTGTACTTGATATAGCCTTGCACTAAGCTAGTTGAAATCTAACAGCCCTTCAGAGAGATCCATTGTCTAAACTTCTCCTCTCTTCCATTCCACACCAGTATACTCAGTTGATGACCTTAACATTCCGATCAAGCTGTAAAACACCCTTTTTGTTGGGTTCTTCCTCCCTCTCCATTTCTAAACTCATGTCACAACCCCCCACCAAACAATAACTGGACACGATACAATAACCTATATCAAGTAGATCGAAATACGAGTCCTTGCAGAGCACTATACACATGCACCCTCACTGTTAGTCCAATCATTTTCTATGTTTGGATCATCCTGATTCAAATTAACTCTGAATCACACATATTGTATATGATATATTTTCATTTTAAGACACAAAGATAAGAACACAAACCCATTTCATATCTTCAAAGGCTCAACTTTTTAAGAGACGAAACCAAAAAACCAAAGGGTAAAAGAGATAAAGTTGATTGAGTAAAACTTGAGTGAGGAAAACCCAGCTAGGAAAAGGTAGAAATTGTGGGAAGAATCAACACACAGATATGACATCTTTTTATCTTTCTTCTGGCTTCCACATTTTTTCCACTCTCAATTAATTTATCTTTCCTTATTTTTAAAAATCAATTTTCAATATTGAATAATCATTTCTCTATTGTTAAACAAAGAGAGAAAGAGGAATTTGGTAAAGAATGATAGGACACAAATAGGAACAAATGAAAGGAAAAATTTAAGAATGGCTCTAAGTAATTAGAGTTGATAAACTTCAAAGTTTTGAAATTTCTTGACTTTCTAGGCTTTTCAAACCAAAAATCATGCATTTTCGAAGTATTTTAAATGAAAATTTATCAATTTTTTTTCTATTTTTAATGTATCCTATTAAATTATTGACACCAGAGTTATTAAAGACAAATATGTCGGCGTTCTTCCCAAAACCACATGAATTGTAAATAATTAAAACTCATATTTTACACATGTTATCTAATAATTTTGTATTTAGAAAATTCCAGTGGTTTTTTCCAGGTGGTTGTCAACCCTGGTAAAACAACTTTCATGAAAAAGAAGAAGCCTAAAAACAACCTAGACAGTAAGAGTCGGCCAATGATAGAATGCGATACCTTATAAGTGCGTATGAGCAGTTTCCTCTTGTTGGTCTCCTTATTCTCACGCAGGAGCATGTTCATGATGGTGAATACCTGCTGCATGACTGCGTCCTGCCTTAGGTCGTCTTGGCCCTACCGACACAAACCAACGTATCCATGTGTTAGTAACAAACAGCTAAAATATCAAAATATGTATATTATTATTATTTGTGCACCTTATCTTGCTACTTGTTTGAGCTACTCACATATTTACATTAATTTGGGTAGGAAGAGGAAAGTATTATTATTAGCACCGCGTCTTACTATCCGTTCGGGTTGTACGCACTTACGCTAATGTGTAATGGTAGGGTGATTGTGAGATTAAATGGAGGACCTACAGTTTAACGTGGAATTACGGTGGAGGCCTGGCATTCCCCACATTCACAAGATGTCTTGTCAGAGGTGAGGGAAGGGTTTGGTAATCAGATAAATCTTTGCCGCGACCGAGGATCGAACCTCGGCCGCCAGCACAGAAGTCCGACACCTTACCTCTAGACCACCAGGTCACCCAAGAGGAAAGTAGATTTGAGAGGAAATGTACCCACACTTGTATGGAGAGAGCTTGAGGAATTTGAGTAGACCTGAACGGGATTTAAAACCTAGTCAAGTATACTCAGGATGGTTTTTCATATCTAGCATAAAGTGAGACTGACACATTAGACCATTATACCACCGACACAGGTCTATAGGTATTATAGAATGAACTTATAAACACATATCACATCTTTTTTCGGCACAGCCTATGGCAAAAGTGTCTTCTAGTCTTGTGGTCAAATTCCCTTGTACCCCCCAAAAAAAGTTTCTGTTTTCTGAAACTTTTCAATTTATATTTATTAGTTACATTTCTATTGTTTATTGCTAGTTTGGTTCATATTAATATAAAATGTAAGGTTACCTTAACAAGTAGAGCGTGTTTGATGCCATTAGTGTCTGTGCACGTAAACTTTTTAGGTAAAGTAACACCACCCAAATATTCAAATTTATTTTCAAAACTGTGTATACCTGTAAACATACAAACTATTTTATGCAACAAGGTCCAGGAAGGTATAATATGGACAAATAAATAGAATAATAATAATAATAATAATAATATTTAGCACCGCGTCTTACTACCCGTTCGGGTTATACGCTTTAAGTACTAATTACTCTAATGGATTAGGAATTGGGAAGGCTGAATTAGAGGAAGTGAACCCGCATTTGCGTGGAGGGAGAGTGGAAAACCATTTAGGAAAAACCACCCCCAGTTCACCCGACCGAGATTCGAACCTCGATCTCCCCGTCCTCAGCAGTCGAGCTCAACACAACAAGCGCGTTTGCCAACTACGCCACCGAGGCGGGTAAATAAATAGAAACATAATTATAATGAAACAACAAACATCGTTCCCAATATACACTGCTGTCACGACCCAAAAAAAAAAGTATGGTTGATTCTAAGATCATTAGTACCCCATGTCATAAGGTGGATTTAATTCTCGTCATTGGAGATCTAGCTCAATAGGCAGAGAAACTTATGTCCAGATGCAGGTTCTGTCGACTAACTACCCTTTGAGTTCTATGAAATGTTAAATGGGTAAGTATTATATCTTTTACTCCAAGAACAAGTTACTGGAAGACTGGTAAAGGGCGTTACAATACCTATTTTCAACTATGTAAAATACATTCAAAAACATAGAAGATGAAAATTAAAAATGCTTAACAATAACATTTTTTTAATTAATTAATTATTAGATCCATACAAGACTAATTCCACAAGTTTATGATTGGAATTATGTATTTAAATATGTACACATAAATAGAAATGATAGCTTGATATAAAGTTTCACTTTTTTTAAATTCTTTTGATAGTTCTGTATGTATTTTAATTGGTTTTTGATTTTTTAATTTTTTAAACGTTCCAATTTATTCTTAGTTAATGTTTTTAAGCCAATTAAATAGGTTAAATAAACTTGTTTACACATTATCGCGAGACATAATCGTCAACTTTCAAAAGTGGAGTGTATAAACTGCTCCTTTAATTAATATGAAGCTATTTTTGTTAGGGTCTTACTAAGCATTCAGGTTATACTTAGAGGAAGAGAACCCACATTTACGTGGAGGTAGAGGGGAAAACCATTTGGGAGAAACTACTCTCAGTACACCCGACCAAGATTTGAACTTTGATCTCCCTATCAGCAGTCTAATCTACTGCATGAGTAGCGCCTTAGACCATATGGCCACCAAAGCGGGTAATATAAAGCTATTAATTAATATCCCAATCCCAAATATCAACTATAATGTAGCAATCGATGACCAGATCGTTACACCTTCTCCCACGCCCATTATAGCACTGAAATAACCTGATGGTTTTCTTGTGGCTAACGTGTGAAATGGTGGTTTTCTTGTGGCTAACATGTGAAATGGTGGTTTTCTTGTGGCTAACGTGTGAAATGATGGTGCCACCTTGTCTTGAAAGGCTCCTGTGTGAAAGGACACTTATAATTGCCATGTTTCAAAGATTTACGTTCAGATTCGAGATGCAAAGGTATAATGAAGATTCGAGCTCAAGAAAAAGTGGATTCAACAATATTAACTAAAATAATTAAACCAACTAAATATATTATAGTCACTATTAGTGGCGTCACATAATATCTCACCATTAAGTTGCTTCTTGTGTCAATCACTGTCAATAATTGATTCACAATTTTTAACACATAATTTAATACACAAAATTGTTTTAATTCCCAATTAATTTCCTGAGGAGGAACCTGCCCCAAGCCGGCCCCTGTGAACGCCCCTGCCCACCTTCTCTAGAAAATCCTGCTTATGATACGATAAATGTTTAGATAACAACAAAAACTATGTTAAAAAGTAGTTGAAGATATGTAAACAGATAAAACAAAATACCAAAAAATATTTAGTAGTTCCTATTTATTTTAAAAACAGTCCTAATGTGACAAAAGACCCCTGGTAAAGTCCGTTCACTGTAGGAATTGTTTTCTGAAAGGACTTTTACCCTACCAGAAATCTATTATATAGTAGGATATTGATAGGAAAAAAGACCTTCCAGAGAGTAATTCCTACCGTGAATGGAGTATAGATATGTTTGCCATCATATTGCAGCAGCATATTTAAAATCAATCATTGAGTTTAATAACTAGGTTCTGAACCCTATTCCTAGCCCAAAACCTTACAAGTAGGGTCCGAAAATAAAAAAAAAACCTAATAAAAACAGCAATAGGAGTGAGTTATAAAAAATATTGAAAATATGAGTACAACAACTGTACCCTAAACACGCAACCCAATCCGGTTGCGGACTATACCTGACGGTCAGCCTCAACAATGGTTAAATGTGCACCTGAATCACCCACCAAAAACAAAAAAAAACTCTTAAAAGTTGGTAAGTTATAAAACCTAAGGATATATAAGTAATAGGAAAGTAGCATAAATCGAGAAGTCAACAGAATTGATTATTTATTAAAAGAATGAATTAAATATTTGCAACATGTCAAATAAGGAAGAAGTCCTTATTTGAATTGATAATGTACAAAAATCGTGCTCATCATGACACAATAGTTTAGCTTAAAGAAAGCAACTGTTTATTCCAATCAGTCTCCAAAGACTGTAAATACAAAACCTTCATCTTAAAATCCCTCAGGAATCCTCATTTACCAATACTAACAATAATTTGACTTTAGTATTGCCCGTAACTTTCCAAACAAATTTCGTAGTGATACAAAAGAAAAGTACTACACTGGCTCATCATATATAAAATCTTTTATATAATATCAATAAACTTTAATATCGATCCTAAAATTGACCAACAATATATTCGCCAATCCTGGTAAAAGAATTGCGTTAAATAATCAAAATTACTATAAAGTTTTCCAACCATCTCATCACTAGCGCTGTCTTACAATTAGCGCCCAACCTCATAACTATAACCTTACTACTTAGAACTCAAGGTTAACAACAAGATTAATTTAAGTTAATACATTTTTCCAAGATCTAATATTTAACCGAGCAAACCAAATTTGACCATTACTCAAAAGGTTTGAGATAAATAAACACTAAATATGCCAAAACATTTATTATCCCTATATTTAAATTATCTAAAGTCTCTGCTTAATCATGTGTGACCAGTGTCTAATCATTTCAATAAAAGAAAATAAATTATTATTATTATTATTATTATTATGCCGAAAGAGAATTTATAAGACAGAAAGTAAATAAATATGCCGAAAGAAAATTTTGTTTACATTTTATAAATAATAACCGAAGCCTCGTCCAACTATTACCGAAGCATGTCCAAGAGTGCTCTATCATTTCCTTATATATCATTCAGCACAACTCACGGAACACAGAACGAAGGGACCACACAGGGAGGGGTGGTAATCCAAAGAGAATAAACAAGGGGAGGAATCCACACGCGATGGAATCTTCCATACGTTTCTAGACCACTTGGGAACAACCTGGACACTGGGATGAAGAGTCTCTTCTTTACTTCTGAAGTTCTTTGGCCCGGATTTTTTGCGCATGGACATTGGGGCGGCGCCGGCTCAGTCTATCGTGGCATTTTGTTGAGGCCGGGCGCGTTATTTGTGGCTGGGAGTGTAATGTCCGTAGCTAGCTCAACTGGGGTCGACATCCGTGCAATGGGGTAGGTCTCTGTTTTACGACTTAGATTTTTGCACTTGTAGCAAGCAAATGCTACAGTTAAATTATTTTTATCATAGAAGAGATTAAACTAATCAATTTTTTGTGTGAATTTTGTTCATTAGAAATAGGTTGGAAAGTGATATTGAAAGTTATTTGAATGTTCAAATATTAGCACACCTTTATTCTACACACTAAAAACAATGAACAAGGTTACGTCTAATCAATTCCCTTAGGGTTTAATTATATATGATTTTAAAAATATGTAGCTATCTCACCAACAATGTTGTTGTATTGACAGCTCTTGGACACTGGCAACGTGAATGATGGTAGCAGAGCACAGTCATAGTTTTTGATACGTAGAATTGGCTCCGTGTTGGGGATTGTGTGAGCTGAAAGTAAGTTCAAATAAAAATCCGTACTTAACATGTTACATAAAATTACTGCGTCACTTATGTATTTTTTTAATCTTTTTTAAAAGAAAACCTCTTTTCACTTAAGTGCAAGGTTGACTGTCGTCAGCTGATTGTTTTTCAGTTATCTGAGAAGAGAAGATTGAAAAAAAANAAAAAAAAAAAAAAAAAAAAAACTGGGTTGGATTTTTGTTCTTCTTCTTATAATGCTTAACATAACAAATCATCCAGACCCCGGATCATTAATTTAACACTTTACTGAATGTTTGAATATTATAATGAATGCATTAAAATAAAAAAATGTACTAAAGTACATTTCTTGTGTTTATCATGTTTTGGAAGATTTGGATTCATCGGTAAAATGAAGATATGTATTTGTGAAATAAAGAATTTGACTCAACTCCAGTTTTTTTTTGTCAGCACATCTCATCCTGTTCAGGTTTTACGCATATTAACTAATTATGGATATGTGTTAAGGATGAGGAAGGTTTAATTCGGAGGAAGTTTACTCACATTTGCTTAAAGTTAAGAGTGAAAACCATTTAGGAAAACCCACCCTAAGTACATATGACTAGGATTCGAACACCAATACTACCATAATCGGCAGTCGAGTTTTTTTTTTTTTTTGTGAAAGTGACACATTAGACCATCGGACCAACAACACAAGTAAAGAGCCAATTGCCATTATAATTCTTGGCTCAATGGAGGAGTGTACTATCTGGTTATTCTCATAACTCAATAAGGAAAACCTCTTTTCGCTATATGAGGCAATTGTATTATATTTGGAAGAAGGTACAGGAAAGGTGGATAGAAACATATAAAACACAATATGGCCTTTACAATGTAAAGAAGAACACAGTTCACACTTTACACTGCTGCCAATGGACAAAGAGGTAAAGGTTGCCTCTTAAAGAAAATTGATCGTCACCGCCCAATCCCCCGACCTAGGTTTCATTCTATCAGAACTCATCAGGGAGGAGTGTGAAACGCGCAACGCAACTTCCTAAAAGAGAAAACCAAAAAACACAAAAGAGGAAAAAAAAGGAAAATGATAAAGAATGATAGAACACATAGAACAAATAAATAAAAGGTATAACAAAAAGGACAAACATATGAAAAGGACATGGATGCGAATATATAATGATATAACTCAATAAGGAAAACCTCTTTTCACTATATGAGGCAATTGAATATAATAATATAATATCTGGTTATTCTGTATCTCACTTGATTAAGTTGCAAATAAACCCGATAACTTTAAAACATGCACCTATGGTCTCACAGTCTAGCAATAGTGACATGATGTAATAATGTGATACTATATTCACTACAATACATTATACAATACATTAATGAAATCAATCTCTAAATTTTACAACAATTATATATAAAAGATATCCTCTGATAACTTTTCAAAAATACATTATTTAACATATCTTCACCATGTGAAATTTTAATAATCATAAACAAATGAGTAAGAATGCGATGATGTGATAAACCTAATATTATATTATTTTATTTTATACTACATACTACGTGACATAAGTAATTCTAAAAGCATGTAATTTATGGCTTTGATTTCTTCCATCCTCTCCTCATGCTACCGTAGGTACATTTTTTCTAAGATATCCTCCCACTCCCCTCCTCTTCGAATAAGTGATTGATAACAGTTGTGATGAAAATACTGGTAGCAAACTAACAACTTTAAAGTAGACAAATAAATTTAAATCATCGGGGAAACACTTACTGCCTCTATCTTTTCCAAATTTATAGTAGGCCAGACTGATCAACGCTTGTGAAAGTTTGTTCATCTGTGTCAGGATGGGCGCTATGGTGTCAACAGATTGGAGGCGGTCCAGCAACAACTTGGCTCCCAGCACGCGAGACTGTTTCACAGAATACAATGTGCACATAGCTTCAAGGTTGAGAAATCAATTTTATTAATAGGAGATTTGGTGAAAAGTGTGTATATACAACTATTGAAAAAAAGCTCATTAATGGGTTTTTGGTTGTTTGGAGTAAATTTTGTTTGGCTGCATGTGGCGGGGATCACGTGGCATAATGTAATATGAGCTAGAAGGAGGTCGTGCCCGTTTCAACTAACATATATTATTTGTATGATAAAATTAACAAAGTTGTCTTTATAAGCTTGAACTAATGTATTTACTGTTTATTTATTTTTTCTAATGATAAAATCCTAAATACTAGTGGTTCTCCTATAATGTGTGTTCTACAACATGATTTGGATATAACACAACCAGAGAAATAGGGATAGTTTTTCTGATAACATGGTCCAGAAACGGATACTACGTGATTTCTCAAAATGAGTCATTGGGATTCGCCGCATTTATTGCGTTGCTTTGTCACCACTGCTGTCGCATAGATCAAGTGTGCAAGTGTTGGTTTCTGTGATTCCCCACCACTAATGCTAGTTTATATTTGGAAGAAGGTATAAGAAAGGTGGATTAAAACATATAAAAGGGACAAACACAATATGGCATTTACAATGAAGAGAACACATTTCACACTTTACATTGCTGCCATTTGACAAAGAGGTAATGGTTGCCTCTTAAAGAAAATCGATCGTCACTGCCCAATCCCCCGACCTAGGTTTCATTCTATCAGAACTCATCAGGGAGGAGTGTGAAACGCGCAACACAACTTTCTAAAAAAGGAAACCAAAAAGAAAAAAGGCAAAAAATGGAAAATGGTAAAGAATGATAGGACACATATATAGGAACATATAAAAGGTATAACATACAGGACAAAGACAGGAAAAGCACATTGGATGCGAGTATATAATATATCTCTATAAGAAAAGCAAAAAGAGGTAATATTATTATACATCCACCACTAATGCTGTAATCCCACTTAATCTAGTCTTCATCAGTTTGTTTCCAGATTAATTGCAAATAATATTGAGCAAGTACTTCTGCCTACGCAAGTGTTTTCCTCTTTACAGTTTATTTTGCTTTATGTAATCAAGGTATGTATTATTTATGCATTCTAATGCTTATTATTACATTTTTTGACATTAATATTTATAATAAACAAAACGAATATATAACTAGAATTAACTATAAAATATGTCAAAGTATGAATGGATAGTGATTTTTCATAGTTCCGTTCCGTATTTATTATCCCAACTAATATTTTATACAATGCAATGTTTTCCAGAACGCAACTACCGCGCTACAGGAGACATGCCTGTATTATCCTGCACTGCACACAGCAAACTCTTTTCTCCCTTTGAGATACAGAATGTTACACATCGAAGTCGATTCAGGAGGTAAGTTGTGTTGTGCCGTTCATTCTCCCTCCTGAGGTGTAGCGAATGAATAAAACAAACTCAAAAGGAATTGGTGGTAGCAATATATTTTCATCAAGAAGGAGCCATTACCTCTTTATCCAGTGGCAGCTTTGTAGAGTATGAGCTCTGCTCTTCTTTCTATTAATTATTAAAGCCATATTGTGTTAGTTCTTTTTATTTTTTAATTATCCCTCTTTCCTGAGTTGTTAAAATGTTGGGAAAGGGGTGGTGGTTGGGTGAGGGGGAACGAGGGAGGAAAGGACAGGACAGGACATGGATAAACAAATTGAAGGGCTCATAGTATTTGACTGTGAATGGTTCCTGCCAATCCCACCTCTGTGTTTTTCTTGTTGAGCGCTCTAGAGTCCAAGTTGTGTGTGTACTTCTTGTCCAGGTACAAGTTAACAATGGACAGTAGCACAGGCAGTGTGTGGTGGGGATGCTCCATTGAGCACCGTTCTGAAACATGAGCACAATAGTACTACAAGAGAAATCTGCAAGCGATATCACTACACAGTCACTATGAGCTTATTTTGCCAGCAGTTCTGAAACATGAGCACAATAGTACTACAAGAGAAACCTGCAAGTGATATCACTACACAGTCACTATGAGCTTATTTTGCCAGCAGTTCTGAAACATGAGCACAATAGTACTACAAGAGAAACCTGCAAGCGATATTCACTACACAGTCACTATGAGCTTATTTTGCCAGCAGTTCTGAAACATGAGCACAATAGTACTACAAGAGAAACCTGCAAGTGATATAACTACGAGCTTATTTTGCCTGCAGTTTTTGTCAAAATAAAACTTTAAGAACTAAACACAACACGAGCAAAAATTAAAATAACATTGTTATGAAACCATTTGGCTATGACCAAATCATGGCTATTCTTTTATAATGTGGAATAAAGTAAAGAAAAGAGAGATAATAACAAATATGAAGGGCAAACAAAATTTATTTTATACCATTAGAAGAGGAACCAATTTCTCACTTAACTTTGCTGCCATTCAACAAAGAAGATTTAATGGCTGGCTATTAAAGAGAGAATGTGAAAGGTATTATAGAATGTTCTAAAAGATGAAAACTAAAAAAAAAAGGGAAAAAATGGAAATGGTAAAGAATGCTAGACCAGATATATTGGAACATTTAATTAAGTATTATTTTCTTTTCTAAGTTCGTATGTTCCTTTCATTCTTTAACAGTTTCTATTTTTACTGCTTTTGTTTTTTAGACCTATTTTTAATTTCTCATAACAAGGGAATGTATTATAATCAGTTTCACCAAGGTAAGTGTGCTGGCTATCCCTCCTAATTTATACCATAATTTTATAATATTTCAAAATATTTAACTGAATAAAATATTTTTATCGACTGTGTGGGTGCATTATTGTAAAAAACTTATTTTCGTTATGTTCAACCACATGGTTTAAATTTGTTAGTTGCCATTTTGAAGCTATTTTCGTTAGATCTTTTGTGAAAGTTCTGGGAATAATAATTTTTCTAAGTGGAATAAAACGTATAAATAAACTTTGTGTCCGACCTCAAATAAATATATAAATAATATTGGCCTAAATCATTGTGGTTAACTATCACATTAATATATTCATCTGTTTTCATTACAGTCATCCAAAGTGATAGATGTCAGCTGTTGGCGTAGGGATATATTAGGGACTATTTCTAGTAACTTTATAAGCTGTCATCCAAGTGGTGCATGACAAAAGGTTGGCCCTTAAAATTATATTTAACATTATGTGTCGATTTTTAGTAAAATTATAATTATTTTTTCGTTCACTCTAATAATCGCTTGCATTAAGTTTGTAGCTAATTAACGCTGTTAAACAATAGAAGTAATTTAATATGTAAATAGACCCATTTTCCTGTATTGAGCCCGTAATGTTGTGAATACACGGCGGAAAAAATTGTAGTTATTTAATTTTGTTTTAGACACTAGAAAAATCTGATTTAAAAAAAAGTGATAATTAGAGTACTCTCGTGATGTGATTGCTTTAATTTTGTTTTAGACACTAGAAAAATCTGATTTAAAAAAAAGTGATAATTAAAGTACTCTCGTAATGTGATTGTAACCTAAGTCGAGGGATTGGGCAGTGATGATTCAATTTTCTTTAAGAGGCAACCATTACCTCTTTGTCCATTGGCAGCAGTGTAAAGTGCGAACTGTGTTCTTCTTTTCATTGTAAAGGCCATATTGTGTTTGTCCTTTTTATATGTTTTTATCTACTTTTCCTATACCTTCTTCCAAATATAATACAAATAAACTTAGGTCGTGAATGAATTATATATACTATAATCCAGCAAATGAATGAATATTTAATTTGTTTGTGTTTGAAAAGAATTATAAATTAACAAAAAAATGTGTCAAATTAAGATTGTAAGACTTATATTGAATGCATATTCACATTAAAACAGCAGTTTATGCACATATTCCTTATGAAAACAGTAATAAAGAGAGTTAGTCATACCGAGAAGTTTGTTGAGCTTGTAGACAAAAGGATTGTTGGCATCATTACTGATCCTTGCCGACAGTTGCGGCAAAAGTGGCAGAAACTTGTAGCTCGGGATGTTCCCCAGTTCCGTGTCGAGGATGTCTGCTAGTGCCTCATGCGACATATTATCCAACCACAAGGAGACCAGGCGAAACACCTGCAAGTTATGTTTATCTCCACGCTGAAGACTCTGGCAATAATATCTGAGGAGAAAAGATGTTGCCGTACTTAGACAAAGGCATGACTGGAGATAAATGTTGCGTTATTTTAAATTAGAAAAAGAAAACAAGAGACGGCTGATGCTTGTTCTATGACAGAAAACTACAAACATCTAACGGATTGTGGTGGAAACCTATATTTTATGTGTAATCAGTTTACAGTTTTGAAGTCTACTCAAATATATTAAATATTCCTCAGTAAACTATCCATAAATTNCCCAATATAAACTGTTATTTGTCATGTCAAATAGTCTCAAGATAAAAATTTGGAACTAAATCATTAAAGCAGATTTAATTATTTTTAAGTTTTCGAAAAATCAATGAGATTTTACTTACAAAACAATATAGTGTTTTTTTGTATACCTCACAAACCCAAGATAAGCATAAAAATATATCAGAGCTATTTTCGAAATATTTTGAGTTTAAAAAATGTACTTTCAGTAAACTAACCTTTAATGAATTTTTGCCCAAAAAACCAAATGTCATGTTAAACAAATCCTAGATATGCATTTTAAGCAAAATCATTACAGCCACTTTTAAAAAACTTGAAATTCAAAGTAAGAGGTATAGCCCTATACAACCTAAATATCAAGTTTGAACAAAATTCATCAAACCATTTTGGATCCGAGGCTAGGGACAGACGGACAGAACAGAAAGATTAGTAGAATCCACTATTTTGGGTTTGTGTTCACATAGAATGTAAATATTCGTCATAATCTTTGGACCAATTTTTTTTTATGCTCACAATACTTTCTATTGGTATGATAAAGTAAAAATACTTATTTTCGAATAATTTTTTTGTCAAAATATGAATTTATAACGTGAATAAAAATTTAATCTGATTCCAATCAGTTGTGTTAAATATTCCTTTGTGAGTGTAATTAATTTTTATTTTTGTATTCCCAATCTTTATGTGTGAGTCAACTAACTGCAATAAATACTAATCCCAAATGGCAACCCTAATATAGACACCAAGCTTTCCGCTGAATGGTTCCACTAGCTTAGGGGTTGGCAACCTTTTTTGGGTCCCAATCGATTTAAAAAACTTATCAAAGTTCTGCAATCACTTGTTGTTTCTATGCTCTAGTTTTGGTTGTTTTTTCGTCTATAATTCTTATAATAATCTTCAATTTCAGTATTTACTCAGTAGTTAATTCCAATCCAACTTAAAATTAAAATATAGAATGAATAAAATGTGTATTTTCTAATTTCTTATAAATATTATAAATTTGCATAACTCATATATAACCTGGATGATTTTGAAAACAGGTTAATCGCCAAAGGCAGAGTGTTTTCAGTTAAATATAATTATTGATTGTTAGGGGTGTGCGAAACTTCGAAAAATTCGAAGACGAAACGAATCTTGGTGTACTTCGCATTTGATCCAAACCCATGTTTGGCTTCGGTAGCTATTCGAAGCTTCGTTTGTTATTCGAGATCTAGTGATTATAATACACTTATATTTTACATAAAATAAAAATGACCTGAAATTACCTCAAGAAATAAAATATATTTTTATCGTTTTAAATTTTAAACAAGTTTGTTTTATTTTCTTGGTGAAACTTGGAAAATTTCCTTATTACTTTGAATTTCAATACACCCATAACATCTAACCCCCTTGATCACAAACAATGAATGGTGCCAACTGAAGATGAATTTATTCCTCTTGAGAGTGTAGATTAAACGGAATAATAAAAGTTTTTTTAAAATTTTTTAGTGTGTTTAATTAAAGTTTTAAAGTATTTATTGAATATTGAAAATATAATTTCTAATATTTTAAAATTCACAAATGCAACTATTTCACTTGTTTACTACATTTATCAATATGTTCAATTCAAATTCCTGTAAATAATGTGTGAGCTAGCAGCAAACTTGAAAGATAGTTGGGAGCATGTGTAGGAATATGACATTCCATAGTAAACAAATAAAATAAAAAAACTTACACAAATAGTGAGTACTTATAAACAAAAATTGCTGTTAATTTAAATAAAATCTTAGATAGTTAAAAAAAAAAAATTTACAAAAAAATTGGTTATTTTATACGGAATACATGAATTAATTTATTAGTAAAATTACTATCATCAAGGTCGTATTATTTTCAAGATTGGCTATAGGCGCTTTCAAAGTAATAACCATATTTTTTTTCTTAGTAATTCATTAGGCAAGATTTAAATAGATTAATAAAATCAACAGTTTCCTTATTGATTTGTAAAACAGAAAAACTAAAATTTTGTAAAAGTGGACTTCTTAAACCTATAAACGCACCCGCCGAATTAACTTAAACTCGTATTCTTCTATAATGTTGTTCTTGTTCTCGAACGTCCATTAACGCTTGTTTTGTTAATTTGTATCTTGTGTGTGTGCGTGTGTGTGAAATATTATCAAAGCACCATGCAAGGAAAATCCAATGATATCAAAGTAAATACATGTGTTTTTTTACTACTCACTTAGGCTGTACACATGAAGTGATTTTAATATAAAAGTATAGTGAATATAACATTTATATGTTGGTGATAAGCAACAAAGATTAGTGTTAAGAAAAAATAAATGTAATATTTAGTTTGATGATAAATAAATATACACAATGTCAACATAATATTTTTACTCAAAATTAAATAGAAAAATATTTGAACTTCGATTCGGCTTTGAAAATATTTCCCATATTCGACTTGATTTCGCTTGGAACCAATAAAGAGGACTTCGCACACCCCTATTGATTGTTAAAATTTTTATTTCCAAAGTAGCGGAATTGAGATGATTAGATCACAATAACTTTCTGATATTTATCTAAAACATCAGGAGAAAATTAATTTAGAGTAAATCTCGCAACTGGTTCTAGTTTTCCGAGATCTGAGAACCTTCTGCGAATTCGGCTCTCATATGATTGATGGTTTTGAATTGTCTTTCCGGCTCAAAGAATTTTTAAAGAAGATCATTAACCACCCCTTTAAAGGAAGAAAATTGTTTAAAATCCCTTTTATGAAAATTGGTCCCCAAAAATGTCAATTTTCTTGGAAATCGTTAAAGAGAGTCCATTCAACCGTGGTATCATGAATGAATGCCAAATATATTAGCGATCCCGGAACTTGCAATTCTGGGTAGTAAATCATTTACAATGATAATTTTTTTTATTGAATTATGGTCTCCTCCTTATGGACGATGCCATAATTACAATGAATGGCAGCCTGTTTGTTGATATTCAATTGAATTTTGATTTAATTAGTCTTATATTGTATACTGGGCAGCATAGCAGCCCTCCTAAGTCACAGATGTCTGTGGTATCTGATAGCTCGCAATATATTTCACTGATATATAGCTGATGATTTCCACACATTCTTCAAAGACTCTGCCTTAAACTATGAGTGAAGAATGACCTTGAGCACATGACAGATTTTGGACAGCACAGTGGTAGAGCATTGGCGTGCTAAGCCAAAGGTCCGGGGTTTGATTCCTGTGACAAAGTGTCATTTTTAACAAATTTAAATTAATTACCAAGTTATGATCTATAAAGGCTATTTTGCTCACTCTAAATAATTATGTGAAATAATCTGATATATTTTAAAATTTAGAAAATTCAAAGATCAACTTTTAATTACAATGCAGTTTTCCTTAGCAATCAACTGAAAATTGCCATGTGATCGACCGGTTGTCAACCCCTGCACTAGATGCTAACAGTTCTATTCTTCCCTGTTTCATGAGCTATTTTCGTTATATTGGTTTGTGTATTATATCAGTGTGAGTCACAAGGTCTCAAAGAACAAATGATGTGAAAAATAGAAAAACTAGATGAAAGGGCATACTATATAGTAGTGAACACACTTACCTAGGTGATACTGGAGTAGAAATTGTTTAGATATAACACTAAAAAACACATAACACATTTTTAAGGAAAAGATTTCACTGTCACAGACAGCTTCATCATATGTGGACAGTCAACCTTACAGTTCAACCAAAAGCATCAGTCTACTCTCCTGACCTGATGAAGCTGTCTGTGACAGTGAAAGCTTGTCCTTAAAAATGTGTTTATGTGTTTTTTAGTGTTATATCTAAACAATTTCTACTCCAGTATCACCTAGGTAAGTGTGCTGGATATACCTCCTAATTTAAACCATGATTTAGCCTAGTGCTCTATACCACATAACCTCTATATAGTAGTGAACGTAATTAATTACTTTGTGTATGTAAAGATTATGTTTTTTTTATCAGACAATAGAACACAAATATAAAATAAATACAGTGAATCAAATTAGTTTGGCATGGCAGAATGCATTAAAAATGTAATTTTTAGCATCGGAGTGGTAGGATGAGGTTGTTGGTTTAATTTTCTCCTCCCATCCCTACATAGCCCCGCCACTGTTTCCCAGTGACTAAAATATAAAACAAACAACAATTGACTCACTTAACAGCAAGAGTAAGATAATTCTTCTTTTCCTTCTCAGTATTTTCGACCTCTATTGTATCAATACTTTTCTGTCTCGAAAGTATACTTGTCATTTTTTTCATTTCATCCGTATTGGGCTCTTTTCGTATTTTTTCTAAGGCCACTTGTGCTTCTACAATTCCTTTCTGCTTTGTCTCAAACACGGCAGACTTGGTGTAATGCACCAAAGTTTGATATTGGCCATCAGCGAACCTTGCCAGTGAAGAATGGGCCTCCAAGCAAATCTCTTGTTTCTCTCGACTTTCAGCCAGATCTAGAAGAAAAGTTTTAGTTTTAATACTAAATTTTAACAGTGATGTAATACCACATTGGTAGAAATATCAATACTTTAGTAGGATTCTATTAGAGGGGACTATAAAGATATAACCAAACTATCTTTTTTTTTGAATCAAGCATTATATAATTTTATTAAAAATATTCGATAATTGCATAGATGAAGCAAAATTGAAGCTGAATATTATATGATTTTATGTGTTAGTAAGATTGTTTAAATAGTAACATTTTTAGCTAGAAAATATGTTCCTTCCTATATGAAACTGACTGTTAATGAAATTTATCTAATTTTGAATAAAAACAATGTGAATTCTCAATGCTAAATTTTTAACTTTACTGATTTATATATTTATAAAATGAATAATTTGTGTAGGGGTGTGCATATCCCAAGTATTATGCAATATCTACAACCCACAAAGGTCTGAAATTTAAGAATTAGTAGCCCCTGTGCACGAATATGTGCACCTCAAAACCAGAATTTTAAAATTTGGATTTGATTTTTTTCTGTTTGTTTGAAGAAAATAAAAGCGTTGCTAGGGATAACCACACAATCCACTGTGTGGTTATCAAGGAAGATGCTGGGTACTTCTGTTAGTAGTTAAATAATTTAAGGAAGAATTGTGCCAAATGGCTATTTTAAATCAAACATTGAAAAGATGATAGAAGGACATGGTCTCACACCTACCAGAAAACTGTAGGCCTCAAAGTTCACAATTAAAAACACAACAAACACAAAAGTATGTAATTTTTGGGGTACATCAGTCCCCTTGTTCAGCAGAAGAAAGTAAAACACCAATTTCAGTATGGCTAGAGGTATATCACGGTCACTTACATACTATTATTATTATTATTATTTAGCACCGCGTCTTACTACCCGTTCGGGTTATACGCTTTAAGTACTAATTACGCTAATGTATTGGGAATTGAGGAGGTTGAATTAGAGGAAGTGAATTCGCATTTGCGTGGAGGGAGAGTGGAAAACCATTTAGGAAAAACCACTCCCAGTTCACCCGACCGAGATTCGAACCTCGATCTCCCCGTCCTCAGCAGTCGAGCTCAACACAACTAGCACGTTAGCCAACTACGCCACCGAGGCGGGTCTTACATACTATTGTTGCCTGTTTCTTGATATATTTTCTTTAGCTTGGATTTTGTAGTTGCTTGTTCAAACTTGTGTTTTGACCCTTGGTAGATGGATAGAACGTTGTATTTATCATTAATAATTAGAGACATACACAGGGTGGGGTAAAATGGTGTTATTTTTCTCAAAAAGCGATGATATTTTATGCTGAAAGTGATCTTATTAAGTAAATACAAATCAAATTAGTATTCATTAAAAGAAAACTGCGATAAAACTGTCTACATATTTTGTTCATATTGTATATTTAACTATTTATTAACGTGTTCAGAGAAGAATCAAATATAAATATGCACAAAATATTTCATGCTTGGTAATGCATTAACACAATATCCTTTGAGTTATACAAATAGCACTATCGAAATAATCAATTATCAATTTATGTTTAGACCAAACAATATCATCAAAACATGTCGTCATAGAAGACTAAACTACTATCAAATGAGGAAAAAGTAATAAAATATTATTATTAGTCCCGCGTCTTACTACCCGTTCGGGTTATGCGCACTTACGCTAATGTGTAATGGTAGGGTGATAGTGAGATGTAAATGGAGGACCTACAGTTTAACGTGGAATCCGAACCACGGTGGAGGCCTGGCATTCCCCACATTCACAAGCTGTGATTAATACACTTCTTGTCAGAGGTGAAGGAAAGGTTTGGTAATCAAATAAATCTGTGCCAAATATGATCGCCTGTAGCAAAGTCCATATATATTAATGTCCTTGCTTGGACCTAGCGTAAAATCTTTTGAAGGCTGAAAATAAAGAATCAAGTTAACAAAATTGAAATTTAAGTATCGTAATCTTTAAAATCCACAAAAACAGATACTATTTGTATAGACGGCAGCCCTGACAGAGAGCTATCGCCAACGTTACCATGTTGAAAATTATATTTCATAATGTGGTATTGGCCAAATTACAAAGAAATAGTGTTTATTTCGAAATAAAGCTTAAATTTGTGTTATGTGTGTGGAAACAGTAGAATTCGTTTAAAGATTTCAATTATCGAAAAACTGAATTTTGCATGTCCCTATTCATCGCCATTCATCATCAACTGTTTCTAGCCTGTGGCCGGGTCAGTTTATTAAAATACCTCCATCCTTCTCTTTCCTTCCATCATTCATCCTCCTTTAGTTGCGTCCATTCGTCTACTCTCACTTGCACACTTTCTGTTATCTGCTTCTCCCATCTCTTTCGTGGCCTCCCTTGGGGTATTTTCCCTACATAATTCATAGCCAACATTTTCTTTGGCATCCTCATTACATGTTCATACCATTTCAATTTTGCTTCCTCTACTAACTCATGCACTTCCTCTACCCCTACTCTTTTCCGGATAGCTCCGTTCCTAATCTTGTTTCTCATCGTGACAGCTAACATGCTCCTCACTAACTTAAATCCCATGGCTTCCACTTTCCTAGTTTCTCTTGGGTACAACACTTCCTTACACTTCTAGGGCACTTCTCTTCTCCATAGCATGTATCTTACACACCTATAGAACAATTCTCCCTGCTGTCCTCTTCTCATTACATCCTCTCTACTTCCACCTTTCTCCTCAATCACGCTTCCAGGATATTTACCATTCTGTACTTCTCTCAGCTCTACTCCATCCAGCTTTATAGCTTTACCAGACCTTATCCTCTTCCTTGTCATTACCATCCCTTCAAACCTTTCCACGCTAAATTTCATTCCACACTCTTTC
>CABFVX010002305.1:0-41781 GCA_902151425.1 Timema shepardi | reverse complement strand
TATTAGACGGGCTCACTAGATAGCTTGCTACAAAATAGAGCTTTGTAGGAATATTTGCGCCAATACAGTAAACAACTGATGTTAGAACACCATATCTTGGCACTTGCATTTTGTATCTATTGCAGTCTATAAATTCCCTGACCTGTCTGTAATTTTAAGTTAATTCCCTGACTTTTCCCGGTTTTCCCTGGCCTAGCAAAATTCCCTGACTATTCCCGGTTTTCCCTGTCTGTAGCCACCCTGTAGATAATTCCAAAACACCCTCTGAGGAACCTTATGAAAATCCTAGATACTGAAAATTACTGAAGGGCAAAAAGAAATCGATTTTATCAAAATCAACTCTAAGAATTTTGATTAAATATAGTATCTTGGCATTGTTTAATATTATGAACAAAAGGGCAATTCTCGTTTTCCCATGAAAATGACTTTAAGGGTTCTTTACATAGTCATATTTTTCCAAATTTGGTCATATCTCCGCAATTAATTGAAATACATAATAACTAATCGTGGTAAAAATGAAAATCTTTAGTTTGGAATATACTTTTATAAAAACCAATATTTTACATTTGAACATTCATATTGTTTTTAAAACACATTGAAATGTGACATTTATTGTTATGCTCTTTAGTGGACAGATATGTTCATGTTCCTCTGTTGCAGTGAACCTAAAGTTATAAGACTTAAAGTCACAACTTATTATTATTAGCACCGCGTCTTATTACCCGTTCGGGTTATACGCAAAGTCACAACTCCTAAACTATATGACAACTAACTTTATAAGACCTATCTTTATTACACCTAATTTTATAGGTCCTAACGTCAATAGACCTAAAAGCAGTGGATCTAAAATTCATTTTTCTTTATATATATATATATATTTTTTAAATATCCTTAACTGTTCAAACAAGCAGTGGATCTAAAGGCACAAGGCTTAAACTTTATAATACCTAACTTCACTGGAGCTTATTTTATAAGACCTAAATTCATAGCTCCTAAACTTTAGGAACCCGCCTCGGTGGCGTAGTTGGCTAACGCGCTTGTCGTGTTGAGCTCGACCTCTGAGGACGGGGAGATCGAGGTTCGAATTTCGGTCGGGTAAACTGGGGGCGGTTTTTCCTAAATGGTTTTCCACTCTCCCTCCACGCAAATTCGGGTTAACTTCCTCCAATTCAACCTCCCCAATTCCTAATCCATTAGAGTATTTAGTACTTAAAGCGTATAGCCTGAACGGGTAGTAAGACGCGGTGCTAAATATTATTATATTAATATTTTAAACTTTAGGTCTTCTGAAATTAGGTCGACTGCATGTAAATCCCCTTTCTTAATGTTTCTGTAACAGTTTATTTCATTTATGTTCTTTGCTGGAGTGTTTCTTCAACAATGCATAGTAATTTGTTTCACAAATCTTACAAGTTTTTAGTAAATATATATATATTTTAAGAGATTTATTTTTATTCGTTTATAAAAAACACAATGAAACTATTTTCTCTCCATATTTCAATCAAACTTTGGCATTTTACAGGTGTTGATCAAGCTTAGAGCATTATGTTTTTTTAATTTTAAAACCAAAGCAAAATATAATGGTGAGAAAGAACCAATAATATGACATCTTACTTGATTTGTTCAGAAGACCACAGCTCCACGTAGAGGATGGAAGTAAAGTGGGCGGAGCAAAATTGCGCCGCCTGAGCCACATGGAGGTAGTCCAAGTCCAAAGATTGACTTGTGCTGGAATAAAAATATTCTTTAATTTGACAATTAATAATTACAATTTCTGTATTATTCGAGGTGCCTATAATTTTACATAGCAATGACAACTTACTGAATGTGACGTGACGATTCCTATAAAGTGGAAATTAAATAATTGATTAGGGATAATGAACAATGTGAGATTAAGCCGTTAAAATGTCTCTTTAAAGAAACCTCTTTTCACTTTTTTAGGTACATTTTGCAATAAAATATATAAGAAGAATAGAAAATAGAAAAACAGAAGAGTTTTGATCATTATTTTCTCATGATTTAATAATATACATGAACGTATAAAGTACAAACTTGATAATCCAACACCATGAAAATATATCTAAAATCAGATTGCTGGATGTACATACAAGATTGACATTTTTGTTCAAATCAGACACTAAACAAATATTACATACAAATATTAATCAGTCAGTAATTTATCCACTGTGGTTTGTTTTTTGCAAGTGAATATTTTGCACATTACACCCTCTCTAAATTCATGCAATGTTTTCAACAACCCATTGGATATTGGTATTAACGGCAACAAATGCATCTTTGGATTCCACAGCGTGTCTCACAGAAGCAGGGAAATAGTTCATTTCCACATAATATTCTGTAGACTCAGTTGATGCTATTATTTTCCTATCTTTCATCATCAGTTCATCAAGTTTAGGACTACTCACAATTCATTCTTTAATTTCATTGTGTGTAGGTTTTGTGGTTTTAGTTTGTTTTACTGCTACAAGAAAATTATCGATAGGTTATCAATCTTCAGCTGTGATTTCATTCGAGAGTCACAATTTCTTTTTAAATGAGTTTATGTTGAAAATAGTCACCTAATCTAATCATGTCACTTTATCTTAATATGACTGTCCAACTTTCTCTAAATCAATCCTACAGTCTCATGTTCACATCTCTGCCGAGGGGGAAAAAAGAAAATTTAAAAACTCCACTAAAAATATATAAGAGCGTGCGGATTAACTGATTTCACAACAAAAGAGATAGTATTGTACAAGTGTTAGATTTCTTCCATGTTATTCGCTTTAATATACAATTGTCGTTGTAGTAGGGATAGCATAAAGCAGACTCCGAGCCACAAGTGTCTATGGTATCAATAATAGCTCATAGTAGCCAATTATTTCCACATGTCAATCACAGACTCTGCCTTGAACTTTGAATGAAGAATGTGAGCCTGAGTACAGAACAAATCTTGGATAGCTCAGTGATAGAGCATTGGCGCACTAAGCCAAGAGATCCGGGTTATATTCCCATTACCAGGTGCCATTTCTCTAATTTACAAAGCTATTTGATGCAGTTACAGCCATAACCTAAAGATAATTTTAAAGAAAAATGGCGTCATATGTATATTTTAAACATTGAAAAGAGGATAGAGGCGCAAGGCCTACACAATTGCCAGTAAGCTGTAGGCCTCAAAGTTCACAATTGAAAACACAACAAAAAAACACATCATTATGTAATTTTCAGGGTACATCAGTCCCCTTGTTCAGCAGAAGAGAGTAAAGTACCATTGTTCAGTTGGTATTTTACTCTCTTCTGCTGAACAAAAGGGGACTGATGTACCCTGAAAATTACATAATGATGTGTTTTTTTGTGTTTTCAATTGTGAACTTTGAGGCCTACAATTTTTTGGTAAGTGTGAAGGCCATGTCCTTCTATCCTATTTTCAATGTTTAATCCAAGGGTCATTTCAATATTACAAGCTTTGTTATTCATGTTAAATTAATTGCAGATGCATTGGTTATCTCCCTTACAAATTTGGGTTTTATGGTTTGTACATGGGTCTGTCACAGAAATTTAATTTGAAGTATATGTGTTGCAAATATTGCTTTATTTTGAGTTTAAATAAAACGTGTGTTGTTATTGAAACTCAATCCTGAGTGAAAATTGTCTTCTGGTACACCTCTAATAATATTGTAGTTGTAGTTCTGCTTTCGAATGTTTTGTTTAACACGATTTTGAAAATTTTCAATACCATATTGATAGCTTATATTGAAGACTAGATTTTTCCTGGAAATAATGGTAAAAACCAGCCTCAATGAAACAGAAAGAAAACCGTTCCTAATGTGAAATTCTTTATTTTATTAGTAAATATTTATTTATATACCGAGATCATACTGAAACTTTCAAAATGTACCTATAATATATATATATATATATATATATATATAATAGGTACATTTTGATTGATACATTACTTTAGATAAATGGGATGAATTTTGACAATTTTGAGCTGACTATAGGAACTTCTTATTGATGTCATTCAACCATATATAAAGAAAACCGTTCCTAATGTGAAATTTTTATTTTATTAGTAAATATTTATTTATATACCGAGGTACATTTTGAAAGTTTCAGTATGACCTCGGTATATAAATAAATATTTACTAATAAAATAAAGAATTTCACATTAGGAACGGTTTTCTTTATATATGGTTGAATGACATCAATAAGAAGTTCCTATAGTCAGCTCAAAATTGTCAAAATTCATCCCATTTATCTAAAGTAATGTATCAATAGCTTATTACTCAATGTATGAACACATCCAAATATCAATAAATGGTGGTCACACTAAACATACAAATTACTCAACAGATACTAGAAATATAATGCAAACCTCAAGTAGACAAGAACTCAAGCACTATACTTACTTGTCTCGAACAACCCCCTGTAAGCGAATGTAATGCACCACATTCAACATACACTGCACCGAAGGTTTATTGAAAAATATCTGCTTCGAGAGGACTGAAACACAAGTGATTCAATTATGTAGGTTTGAAGTGGCTTCCAAATGTGAAATGAAACGATTGCCTGTATATTGTGTAGGCACTCTACAGTCTTTTGGGAGATTGAGTGAACGTACACATTTGTATTTATTTCAAAAGCACCCACTATGTTAATTTTGGGTCAGAACACAAAACTAACACAAAGTAGATTTACCAAATTTTCTGGTAATTATAATAAAATCAATAATCAAATGTCCCAATTTTTCTGTGATAATTATTAGGGGCATATAAAGTAAATTTTCCATGTTTGGAGCAAAACTAAATTGAATATATATGAAATATTCTTGAAGCCAATTTGTTTGTTAGCACTATGTCTTACTACCCATTCGGGTTACACACTTATGTACTAATGGGTGACCTGGCGGTCTAGGGGTAAGGTGTCAGACTTCTGTGCTGACGACCGGGGTTCAATCCTCGGTCCCGGCATAGATTTATCTGATTACCAAACCCTTCCTTCACCTCTGACGAGACATCTTGTGAATGCGGGGAATGCCAGGCCTCCACCGTGGTTCGGATTCCACGTTAAACTCTAGGTCCTTCATTTAATCTCACAATCACCCTACCATTACACATTAGCGTAGGTGCGTATAACCCGAACGGGTAGTATGACGCGGTGCTAATAATAATAATACTTATGTACTAATTATGCTAATAGGTTAGGAATAAGGAATGTTGAACTTAGAGGAAGTGTGCCCACATTTGTGTGTGAGAGAGTGGAAAACCATTTAGGAAACCCTCCTCCCCCCTCTCAGTACACCGAAACGGGATCAAACCACGAACTCCTCGTCAAGGCAGTCTAGTCCATTGTGAGAGTAGTGCCTTAGACCATGCGGCTACTGAAGAGGGTGAAGTCGATTTTAAGTTTTAATATTTTTTGTTAATTTTACGATGGCAAGAAATTATACCGTGCATGTGTATATAGCTTCAAGCAGAACATATAATTAAGAAATTAATCTTTTAGGACAAAATGGTTTGAAATATTTCATGATAACTATCAAAGCATCAAATTTAATTACTGCAATTTTTTTATATGCACAATAATTAGTAATATACTAATGTTATAATTGTACATAAATGTCAATATTTTTTTCTGGCAAGATTCGTAATTATCAAAACCAAGTTTAAGCTAATAAATTTCTGAAATAAATTTTAAGTTTTTGTAGCTTTGCAGACCCTTAATAATTCCATTTTCATGTTTTTCTTTTATGTGCACAATAATTCAAAGGTATGAATGGAAGGGAAAAGATGGTGGCATGACACAAGAAATGTATCTGATTTTGTAAGTGCCTTGTCGTGGAGTGTTACAGAGTTCTGCAGATATTATTAAAACTGTGCCAGTGATATGCTCTACCTCTTTGGTCCCCATTTGACCAATTATACAACTTATCATCACCATCACCAACGGTTTTTAGCCTGTGGCTGGGTCAGTTTAGTAAACTGCCTCCATCTTCCTCTACCCTTTCACCATTATTCCTACCATAATTTCTTCCATTCTTCTCCCTTCAATTGCACACTTTTTGTTATCTGCTTCTCCCATCTCTTTATTGGCTTACCCTGCGATCATTTCTCTACATACTTCATTTCTAATATTTACTTTGGCACTATCTATTTTCCCATCCTCATTATATGTCCATACCACCTCAGTCTTGCTTCCTATATTATCTCATGTACTCCATGTACCCCCCATTATTTCCCAAATAACTTAATTCGTAATCTTGTTTCTCCTTATGACAGTTAACATGTTCCTCACAATCTTAACTCCCACGGCCTCCACTTTCCTTGTCCCTCTTACATTCATTGTCCATGTTTCTGATGCATGCGGGACAGTGGGTACAAAGTACGCCCTGTTCTACACTTCCTTATACTTCAAGGGCACTTCTCTCCTCCATAGCAGACCTCTTACACACCTATAGAACCATTCTCCCTACTGTCCTCTTCTCATTAAATCCTCTCTACTTCCACCTTTCTCCTCAATCACGCTTCCAAGATATTTTATGTTCTGTACTTTTCTCAGCTCTACTTCATCCATCTTTATAGATTTACTAGGCCTTATCCTCCTTCTTGTCATTAATATCACTTCACACTTGGCCTTGCTAAATTTCATTTCACAATATTTCACTTCCTAATTCCATTCCTTTAAATGTTCCTCTACTTACTCTTTTTTCTCTACCCCAAGACCCACACCATCAAGTCATCAGCAAACATCATGGCTTTTATTCTTTCCTCCCAATTTGTTCATGACCATTTTCATTACCATAACATGCTTCACTTAATTTTTTTATTTGGAACCACTCCGTCCCTCCCCTCTTCGTCTTAACAAAACTCCCTGTTTTACTCATACACGCTTTTCACTCTCATTACAACTCTTTTTTTCCACTTAAACCTTCTCCATTGCTTTCCAAACTTTATTCATATTCATGCTATCATATGCCTTCCCAACAGCCATAAATACCATTATCGAGTCTTTTCCATATTCATTAACGTCTTTCCATCGGCTGTCATATGGCAAAGATTAAGTCTATTCTAAGCCTTTGTTCCCTAAATTTGTGCTGATCCTCTGTCCACCTTCCTTTCATTTTATTTATTATTCACTTTTCCAGTATCTTCTCATATATTTTTGTAAAATGGAACACAGCGTTATCTCCCTATGATTTATACACCACTTGCTGCTTCCTTTCTTGAAAATATAACTTCTTTATTCCAGTTTCTTGGAGCCTTGTTCTCCTTACAACTCACTTTCACCACTCTTGTATAACCATTATATATCTACTTCACCCACAGCTCTTATCATTTCTACAGCCATTTTGTCCACATCCAGTGTTTTTCCTTGTTTCATCCTATTTAATGCGTCCTCCACCCCTTCCTGTGTGGGACCTCTTTCTTCCTCTTCTCCTATTTCTTCTGGCTACTCTTTTTTCACTCTCTCTTTCTTTCTCCAGGTCGAACATCTTTTCAAAAACTCATCCAGAGTAGCTTTTCTTCCTTTCCAGTCTTTTAACGTTCTTCCTTCTTCATCCATCATTCTAACTTGACTTTTTTCTCTCTTCCTGATTCTTACTTGGCTATATAACACCTTCTTACTTCTTGCCACATCCTGTTCCAGGTTTTTTAATCCATTTTTGCATCTAATCCTTCATGACTTCCTGTACCACTCACTTTCCTCTTATCTTACTATACCTATATTCCTCCTCTGTTTCTTCATTCATATACTTAAAAAACCACTTCCGAATGATTTATTTTTCCCCTCCACTGCTTTCTTCACCCTGTTGTTCCACCAGGGTGTCTGCTTTCCCTTCCTCTTACTACTTGTCCTCTTATATACCTCCTCTGCAGCTTCCACCAAACTGTTCTTAAACATTTCTCATTCAACCTCTACACTTTGCATCTCATCCTTGGGGTATAAAGCTTCTTGCCTTTCTTGAGTACAACTCTATTTCCTCTTTATCTTTTAGCCTCCACACCCCTTATTCTTTGTTATTGTCTTACTACATTTCTAGTACATTCCCATCCCTTTAAGTCTGCTACCAACAACCTGTGGTCACCATCTAAGGACACTCTTGGTATTACTTTGATGTTTAAGGTCTGCCTATTTAGTTCTTCATTCATGAAAAAGTAGTCTATCACCGAGTTTTGCTCCCCATCCCAACTGTATTTAGTGATTCTCTTGCCTTCTTATACCATATGTTGGCCACTTACATTTTGTTTCTGGCACATAATTACAACAGCTTTCTACCCTCCTTGTTTCTATCTCCCCAACCTTCTTTCCCTAGTACTGCCTCAAACCTTCCTCCTTCTTTACCTACTTTTGTTTTACCCCATTACTACCTTACACTGTTTCCTATATGCCTTTAAAAATTTTGATTTTTAATTTTTTGACACCAAATTATATAAAGAATAGATAGATTTCTATTTCAATCGTAAAATAACTATAAAAATTAGCTAATTTAAAAATCTTACTATCAATTTATTAATAATATAAAAATGTGAATTATACAGCAGTCTCTCGGAAACTCGAGATATCGTGTAGCCCGACATGTGCACGTGCACACAGTTGTTGGCGCCACTCATCACAATCCAAGGTCATTCAATTGTATAACCTCTCAAATTGTTTGTGTAACTCGAGTGGAACAGTCGTGCTGTGGTGTTTTTACAAGTGCTGTGTTTGTTAGTTTTCCAATTCAGTAGCGTGTTCGAGAGTGCGAGAGTGACGCCAGGGACTAGGGGTTGGCAACTTTTGTGATATCCTGGGTCTTATGGGGTTAAAAAGAATTGTTGAGTTGATGTGAAAAATGTAGAGCAAAAAAAATTCCAACTTTAAATTCCTCATGTAGTAATTAGTTATTAAGTTTATTAATATAACACAATTGTTTGTTTTCTAAATATTTTGTGGGCTAGATAAAATCAGTTAGTGGGCCGTAGGTTGCTAAACCTTGTGTTAAGCCATTTTATCACTAAGCGGGTTCCTTCAATGTTCATCATTAATGTATGCAATATATTGTGAGAATACATCACATAGTTTGATTGTATTGTGGAAATAGCGTATTGTACTATGAAATATTTCCCCTTCAAAACTCATTTGTGATTCCCCAAACCTATTCTAAGCTAGGCCTATATAATAGATAAGTAAGATTGCTTTGTGAAAAGAATACACTTCCTTTCCAATGTATGACTGCTCCAAAATACCCCCGGAGCATAAAGGAACAAGGTTGCTCTGGACCTGTTACAACGCTGTCTGTGACAGAGAGACGAGGTAGCAAGTTTACTCCGAACCTGTTACAACGCTGTCTGTGACAGAGAGACGAGGAGCAAGTTTACTCCGAACCTGTTACAACGCTGCCTGTGACAGGGGAGGAGCAATGCCAATTGACAAGAGTTGATAAACACGTCTTCTATTGCGTAACTACTTTGTGTTACCATCTACCGGATAACTTGTAACGATGCAGCCTTGACAGTAGATGCTCGGAGAAAACAAATGTGAATACAATACAGTACATAGTGGTGAAGTAATAGGTGGAACGTTTCAAACGGGCCTGTGACGAGAAGGAACAGCTCCTTTCGTCTGTCAGGAGCAGACTGTGAATGTGACATCAGAGGAGCAGGTTATGATTTCACAACCCACCCCTAATTAACAGTAATAAGTCGGCAGTAACTGCTAGAACATGAGCGCCCGCCCTTTATTTTGTTGCCTGGAGTACTATGTTTATTTCGCGCCTGAAACTTTTCAGGAAAGGGTCATTTGCTCAACCACAAGGAATAGATAAATTCCCATGCTTGTCTCGAAGCCCCTCTTCCAATTTACCTTTGAATCCCAAATCTTGGAGCAAATAATGAACATAAAATATATGAATAAAATAGAGCAGTAGTAAATACAAATAGTAAGTAAATGTTTAACATTTTTTTTCTTATAATTAATTCATTATAATATTCATATAGTAACTAAACGTTTAACATAATTTCTTATAATGAATTTATTATAACATTCATACATTCAGTTTAGTGTTAAATCATTGGTCTGGGGCCTGGTTGTTGAGATTCTACTATAATTATGTTGTTTATGAACAACCAATAGGCAGTATTAAAGTTATTAAACAAATTTCACTTAAAAATATGAAAAAAAAAAGTATTTTTCCTAAGGATTTGAGCATTCAATTCAAAATTTTATCAAATCCTCGAATCTCAAATATACATATGGATTCGAGGGCCCATTCCTAGTTATAATACATAATAAGAGTCTGAATATTTGTCATATACATTTTGTTTACAAGGTTCATTATTTTATTCCACTAAGATCTACAAGTTGTCTAAAGTTTATTACCTCGAGACTTATGTCCATCATAATGCTGCTTAAAAAAATATCTCATGTTCTTGCTGACCACAGTCTGGCAAATTTTCTTCCCCGTGCACAGAAGTAGGTCTACCAACAATGGTAGCAGTTCCTCTGAAAAGGAAACCTACAACAAACAGTAGGAGTTGCTTAATTTAACCTCAAGTGGTGGTAGTAGTAGTAGTAGTAGTAGTAGTTTGACTAAACTAAGCTGTTTAGTCTAACTACTACTAATTCCCGAGGAAGATGCTATAATAGCATCGAAATATTGAAGTGTTTTTACTTTTATTTGTGCTCTTTTATTTTCCTACTATTCTAGCATTTGATTTATTACAAATTGTTTTTGCTCAATGTACTTTATTCCATACATTTTGATTTAACCTCAAAAATCCCATAGAATTCTAATTTAAAAAATCATCTTATCATAATGATAATACAGATATTTATTTACATGACAATGTTAAGGTTGTACAGCACTTTATAGTGAACACACAAATACTAAACATTGTAAAATATTGTTTGTAATTGGTATGGAAGGAAATCATTCAAATCAATGGAAAGGAAAGTTGCCTTAGGCCTGGATAGAAAACAAATAAATTTATCTTTTGAGTTTATCTAAAGTGGAATCAAGTCCACTATTTTACGAATCCAAATCTATTATTGTGTATTCGAATCTTGGAATAATTATTAACATAAGAGGAAATTTAAATATAGTAGAATAATAATAGAATACGAACATTAATTAAATATTAACATTATTTCATACAATCCATTCATTATGATATTAATTAAATTACTGGTCTGGGGCCTGGTTGTCAAGTTCATCCTATAATTATAATTGGTTCTGAACCCCCAATAACCAGTATTAAAGCTCTAAAACAAATTTCAGTTGGAAAAATTGAAGATAATTATTTTTTAAGGATTTAGGTTTTGATTAAAAATTGTATTGAATTTTCTAATCCCAAATAGCCCTAAGGATTCAAGGGCCGATCCCTAAGTTTATCATAAGCTCTTCACACTTATTATCAATTTCACAGTTGCATATTATTTTTAATTTTCAGAAATATTCCTTTTGTAGCATAAGAAACAAAAAACAGATAAAAAAAGAATGATTGGCTGTTTACTATGTAAATGTGTGAGGAAGACTAGTAATGAATAGTGACCTAACTATCCTTTCAGTTTGGCTTCCTTCTCTATTACCTATAATGAATTATTTTATAGAGTTTGTACATTGTTTACTCATGAAATTATTAATGCACAGACTAAAGTCCTATCAAAGTATGTGGAGTTGTTTCTTTATCATTGTAAAATTAGGAGCGAAAGACTTAATATTTTTAACAGCAGTGGAAAGCTAATTCAAAGCTTGTGATGCCGCCGTAGATTTTGACTCTTTCCATGTTTCCTCTCCAACAAAGTGTACATACTGTAGCGAGCAAGACCATACTCGATCCAGCCCTGAACAGTCACCAGGCTTGGGCCACCCCTCATACAAGGGGATGTGGGACATTCCAACGGGCCGAGTGTAGGGCTAAGTCAGACAGGTGTGAGAAGAGAGAAAGTCGGGCAATGCGGCTGAGAGTGTCAACACTAGAGTGCGTGTTTTCACATTGTAATGAACGTGTGTGACGGACTCGAGACTTGTGTATTTAATAAATGTATTAATAAGTACTAATTCTTTGTAGTATTGTAGTTTAGAAATAAGAGTAGTAAGTAAGAACCGTAACAGTGTTGGCAGCAGTGAAATAATATGTTATTATGTTTTATTAAGCTACAATGGTTAGTGCTGTATTATTGGCCCGAGCATTCGACGGTCAAAGTGAAGTGTTTGAATGGATTGGACATTTTGAGTTAGTGGCCACAGTAAATAATTGGTCAGATGACGCAAAGAAGTGCGCATATCTTGCGGCAAGTTTGGTAAGATATTTCAAGAAATGGGCTTGTTTCTGGGAATCAGGAAAATAAAGACTACACCATACCATCCCCAATCAGAGGGATTAGTCGAAAGGTTTAACCGCACATTTCTAGCCATGTTGAGCAAGTGGGTTAATGAGTAACACAATGTCTGGGACAACTACCTTCCCCAAGTCATGTTAGCGTACAAGCTTAGTCAAAATGAATCACCAGGCTACACACCGTTTTATCTAATGTTCGGGTGAGATATACAACTACCAGTCGATGTCGCATTCAGTTGCCCGGAAAAAGTGTTTGTAAATGAAACCTTATTTGTGCAAGCCATGCGAAGCCATTTGGAGTTGGCGTACAAAAGAGTCCGAGAAAAACTGGGAAACTGATAACACGTACAAAAGACGCTTTAAGATCGACGATGTTCAGGTTCCCCTTATGAGGAAGGGCAGCGAGTGTGGCTACTTAGCAGTGCCGTTAAACGTGGATGCTCACTGAAACTACACCGCCCATGTATAAAACAAGTTTCCGATGTCACGTATTGTGTCAAGAAAGACCAAAAGCTCTTAGTTGTCCATTTCAACTGGCTCAAGTTGTCTCAAGCTCTAGACACCGAAGGCGAGAACAAAGAAGCTCCTAAGGTTGTAGGAGAACCTGAAAAACGGGAGGAGGAAAAGACGCCGGCAAACCAGCTGTCACGTGAGGGGCAAAACACCCACCCTCCTCAACAAGAGCACCTCCAGGTAAAACTGGTACCACCAGGACTGAGGGAGCAGCTTCATTCAACAAACACGAGAGTGCGAGCAGGGGGCGGAGTCCGAACGGCGCTACCCAAAACTAGACTCGCGTGTACCAGAGCAGTATCAAGCCGGGTTTAATTTTGTGGGCACTGGGTTGTGACTAATTTATGAGGGGGGTAGTGTAGCGAGTGAGACCATGCTCGAGCCAGCCCTGAACAGTCACCAGGCTTGGGCCACCCCTCATAGCAAGGGGGTGGGGGACATTCCACTGGGCTGAGTGCAGGGCTAAACCAGACAGGTGTGACAAGAGACAGTCAAGAAACGGGGCTGAGAGTGTCTACACTAGAGTGCGTGTTTTCACATTGTAATGGACGTGTGTGAATAACTCAAGACATGTGTATTTAATAGACGTATTAATAAGTACTAATGCTTTGTAATATTGTAGTTTAGAAATAAGAGTTTTAGTAAAAACCGTAACAATACCTTGACTCTACAGACCGGTGCCAGTTGACGAAGGAAGCTGTCCTCTGGGTAAGCCTCGAGAAGTGTGCAAACTAAGTTTGTGATCCAGGTATCATGATTGCAGTCTTCCACTGGGACCCATAGGTAGCCCTGGTCCACCACTTGGCTCATGTGATCCTCGCTTACTACCAATCCCCACTTGCCCCTGGCTTCTCCACAGTGGTAAAATGGCACAATAAATGATCTCTCTAATTGCACACCATCAGGTATTTTTACATCTGCCCAAAACAAACAGTTTTGTCATTAGCTCTTTTGAAAGAGAGGTGACATAAATAAATTTAAAATAAATAATTCTGTTTTAATAGAATAAAAGATGGTTCAAAGACTTGAGCAATAATAAGCAACTTTATTCAAGAGGCAGCCATTGCCTCTTTGCCCATGGGTCTCATTATGAAGTATACATTTTTTTTCGGTTCCAGTCATCAAACAAAATATGGCAAGGCGGAAACAGAGCTAGTGGACTGCATACTAAGTGTAGTCACTGGCTTACTTTTTCCAGTTAGAAATTCAACAACAACGGAGGCCTACCTTAAGTGGTGCCAGGTTAGGCCAGAAAGGAGTAAGTGGGGTAATTCGGTGGCACCTCTTGAATTTACATTTACAAAAATAAAGTTATATTAGGACATTTGATGCCCAACCCACCAGAATAAAACCTTTGCATTACCATTTTGGCATTAACACTATATGAACGCAAATCTTTGACGATTGGTCTACTATCCGCACAAAAAACGACCTTTCCTAATTATCCCTTTCAGCTCTTAAAAATGGTGGGAAACTTCTGAAGAAAAACTATAAATAAAGTTCAGAGGACTGAACGCAATGCTTAAAGTCCATTTATCTTTTCCTATCCCTTTGCCCCAAACCTTTTTTCCATATACTTTAAGGAGAGAGAATAAATTTTCCCTGAAGAGATAGTTTCATATAAAGTGTTCCTAAGTGACACAAATAGGGTTATGTGAGCTTGGGTTTTTTCATTCAAGTCGAACTTGAGTTGAGTAATTCTAAAAGCTCCCGAGTTTGAGTATAGGCCTATTCATAATTTTAAATATTAAAAAGTATTTTAAAACATAAGCTCGAGATCAAGATCAAAATACGAGTACTCGCAAAGCCCTAGATACAAATTAAAATAGCACACTATTCTATTGCTAAAAACATGGACTTTATCAATCCAGCAGACACAAAAACAACCTTTCCTCATGGATGAATGAGTAGAAAGCCCATTACAAGTGTAGTGTATGCAGGGTGTTTGGTACTAAGTGTACTATACCAAAGTAAGTTATTTGTTTATAAATGGTGACCTGGCGGTCTAGGGGTAAGGTGTCAGACTTCTATGCTGGCGGCCGGGGTTCAATCCTCGGTCCCGGCATAGATTTATCTGATTACCAAACCCTCCCTTCAACTCTGACAAGACATCTTGTGAATGTGAGGAATGCCAGGCATCCACCGTGGTTCGGATCCCACGTTAAGCTGTAGGTCCTCCATTTCATCTCACAATCACCCTACCATTACACATTAGCGTAAGTGCGTATAATCCAAACGGGTAGTAAGACGCGGTGCTAATAATAATAATAATTTATAAGTTCATAGAATGTTGAAATAAGTCACCTGCTGCGGCTCTGCCTTGTTCAGTAGACAGAACACTGTAGAGTGCATCACTAGCAGCCTGAGCCACGCTTATCTGTGGATCCACCAAATACTCTACCATCAGCTGTATCACGTGACGGGCAAGTGCCACCAGGGAGCCTTCCTTGTTCTTAAGAGGCTTGGATGCAACATGGCCCTGCTCGGGCTTTAGAATCATGGTGGCGAGGTCAACTGGGCCCAGCTCCCCCAGGCAGCGAGATGCTTCCTCACTCACCTGATAAAATAACAATATGATACTAACAGCCTTAAATGAACAAACAAAAGGAAGAGAGTAAAATAGTTATCAAAATACTATGCGTTGTTGTTCTTTGGGCTGTGCAAAATACGAATTTTTTGATTAGAAGTAAATTTGAATCAAATCTATGAAATATTTAAGAAGATGATATTGTAATAACATGCAAGTCAATTAATGAAGATTTTTTTGGCAAGTCTTAATGCACAGATAACATGACAGAAAATTGAACAAAAATGTGTATTTTAGTTGAAAATATTCTTATTGGTAAAGCTTCATAAGCGTTGAATTGTTTTTAAAGCGAAATTGAAGCTGACAAATATTCAAAGTAAGGTTTTCAAAGCTTCGCACATCCCTAATTGTTAGTATAACTCTTAATTGTACCTTTTAATATTCATTATGCATATTAAGAGAAGAATAATTGCGGCAATTGCAAATTGCCTGTACACCTAACAAAAAAAAAAAAGTAGGTCCAAAGGCTCACAACATTTAAAATACAACACTGATGTGCCCAGAAAATTAATGTGATACGTTTTGATGTGTTTTAATCAACTTTTGGACCAACATTTTTCTGGTAAGTATGCAAGCCTTTCCTATTTATTCTCTTTCCAATGTTTATTAAAGCCAGCCATATCTTACTTTATTTACATTACATAATGCGTAACAATGACAAATGACATCTCATACCAGTTTATGATGTGACTGTAGTAAAGTCCAACACACCTGTTTGTCAGGAGTTACAGTGAGCTCCACCAGGGCGCATATCAACCGATGTAATGGACTTGTCGCGCAGTCTTCAGAGAAACCCCGCATGGTTCGCATATCACTGTACATTTGACGGAGCTCCCACTTCTTTTCCGACAGCTGCGTAGTCACAATAATATATTTTAATAAGAAATCAGAGTTGGCCCTGTTTTATTTAATACCATATTTAATATGTTTTCCAGACACTTTAGCAAATAGTATAGAGAAATGAAATGTCATCTTGCATCAAAGTGACAAGTGTGGGATCATATAACTAATGTTTGGAATAAAATAGTTTGACCTTTATGTGGAAATATGTAGTTGTTATAAAACAGATTGTATCAGAGAGGGAAGGGGGAGAGATAATACATATATTTGAATCAAAATGCTTACTTATGCAGTCAGCTTTTTTTTTATATGCAAGGGCTTACTATTTAAAACTTGAAGTTAAATTTTTAAATTTTACAAATATTCACATTGTTATTTAGTTGCTTTTTTTGGGTAAAATCCCGTTTTTTTTTTCTGGCCACAAAAAATGATTTGATATTTTATAGATTTTTTAGGCACATGGCGTAGCTAATGTTATAATGAAGGGAAGACTGAAATGTCAGCTTCAATTCTCGTCTTACCTACTATATATTTTATTAGCTCTAGCCGATGGTTTACAAATGTGTTTATAACTGAATTTTGTTTATATGACATGTTAGATTTATAATGACACTAAATATAACATATTTATCAGTCTCTTCTTCCATTTTATAACTTGGATAAAAACTAAATATATTTTATAAAATTTGAGCGCACATGTTACGCAAAGCATTGTCTTCAGAGAATAATTTAAAAGTAAATAACAATAATTCTTACAAAGGTGTGAAATGCTCAAACAGGAACAACAAGAGATTTCTAATAGAAATAACATAATTTAAAAAATATATTAGCTCTATTGTTTAATCCACCTGTAATAAATTGTGTTCTTCATACGTAAAATAGTCCTTACTGAAGGCCATGTGGGTAGATAATTTTAAGTCAGGTAGTAGGGCAGTTACATGTCTGGTTATCTTTCAAGGAAATCTTTTGTTGAGTACTAACATCCCTCTGCCACCTCCCTCGTCCACCAAAACTTTCCCAAAGCCCTCTTTTTGCCACAGCGTTTGACAAGAGAGAAAATGACAATGTTATCAAGCATAAAAAAAGACCAAAACTGCTCACAAACTATTACATATAAATTTAATAAACTATCATTTAGAAGTTGGAGATATTTAGTTTGTTATTGTTTACAATATAACCGTTTGTTTATATGACTAATATTATGAGTATTGTCATTTTATTAATATTTTAGCCATACATTTAAATACCAAACAATTTGACAAATATGTCAAGACTTGCTTCTGCTAAGAGTTAATAGCAGTATCCCTGGATTAGAGAAAGAGGGGTGGGGATCTAAAAGGAGGGATGACAACTAGGGGAAAAAAAACTACAAAGTAAGACAAGTCTCAATAGAGGAAGGAAAATTAATAAATAATATTTTCTTAGTGCAAAAAGCATTTATGTAAGTTTTATCACTTTGAGAATGGTTTTAAACTTACAATGCCTTTGCTATTTCCTTTTTTTAACTATCCAATTGAAGGTTTGGAGGGACCTAGTATTATAGTCTAACCTGACTCTATACCGCTGAGCATAAAAAAATCCTGATAGTTAAAACCTAATTACACTTTTTTCTATTAAATTTAACACAAGATGATTATTTTAAGGGGATTTTGATGTTGAGGTAAGTTAAGAGGATTTATTGTTTAAAATAAACAACGTTTGTATACATAAAAAACATTATCTGTCATTGTAATCAGTTAGCATGAAAGGGCTGCTAGGAGTTCACACAGGTAAAGGCTTGGATTCTCCAAAAAAATAATAATAATATTATTATTATTTAGCACCGTGTCTTACTACCTGTTCGGGTTATACGCTTTAAGTACTAATTACTCTAATGGATTAGGAATTCGGAAGGTTGAATTAGAGGAAGTGAACCCGCATTTGCGTGGAGGGAGAGTGAAAAACCACCCCTAGTTCACCCGACCGAGATTCGAACCTCGATCTCCCCGTCCTCAGCAGTCAAGCTCAACAGGACAAGCGCGTTAGCCAACTACGCTACCGAGGCGGGTCCGATTCTCCAAAAACCTGTTTTAATTTTTGAAACATATTTTGAAATTTAGTAAGGAGAGATAATATATTATTTGTGAATCAATCAGTGCACAATAAATATCTAAAAGTAAAACCTTCTTTCGCTTTATGAGATAATTATATTATATTTGGAAGAAGGTATAGGAAAGGTGGATAGAAACATATAAAAGGGACAAACACAATATGGCCTATACAATGAAAAGAAGAACACAGTTCACACTATACACTGCTGCCAATGGACAAAGAGGTAATGGTTACCTCTTAAAGAAAATGAATTGTCACCGCCCAATCCACTGACCTATGTTTCATTCTATCGGAACTCATCAGGGGAGGAGTGTGAAACGCACAACACAATTTCCTAAAAGAGGAAACCAAAAAAAACACAAAAGGGAGAAAATGGAAAATTGTAAAGAATGATAGGACACATAGATAGGAACATTATAAGGGCTACAACATAAAATACAAACACAGGAAAAGGACAATGGATGCAAGTATATAATATATCTCTATAAGGAAAACCTCTTTTATATGTTTCCATCCACCTTTCCTATACCTTCTTCCAAATATAATACAATTACCTCATAAAGCGTAAAGAGGTTTTACTTAGAGTTATATAATATATGTGCATCCAATGTCCTTTTCCTGTGTTTGTTCTTTATGTTATACCTATTACATGTTTATATCATTCTTTACAATTTTCCATTTTCTCAATTTTTTTTGTTTCCTCTTTTAGTATGTTGCGCATTCCCCACTCCTCCCTGATGAGTTCCGATAGAATGAAACCTAGGTCGGGGGATTGGGTGGTGACAATCGATATTCTTTAAGAGACAACCATTACCTCTTCATCCAATGGCAGGAATATAAAGTGTGAATTGTGTTTTTATTTTAATTGTACAAGTCATATTCTGTTTGTCCCCTTTATCTGTTTCTATCCACCTTTCTTGTACCTTCTTTCAAATATAAAACTCTATTTATAGAAATAATTACTCTAACCAGCAAAAAATAGTTTCACTTAAATTACTAATCCTACTAACACCGCTATTAGTTTAAGTGTTTTCGTCTGGAGACTTCAAAACATAAAACTTTGTTGAAATTTACAAAAGTGAACTCGGGTGGGTGGGTGTGAGTTACTAGTGATCACACAAATAATAATAAAGTTGATATATGTTATATGAACTGCTAGAATATAATCTTTAATTTATTTCCAATGAAAACTTTTGGATATATTAATTTACTGGAAGGGATCGACCTGCTTCCTGAGGTGGTGAAGCCCCTCCACTCTGCAGCCAAGATGTCCGCTGGCCACACCAAGGAACTGTTTGACCTCATCATCAAGGGAAAACGGCCCTGCAGCGTACTTTATCCTGCAGTAAACTTCCCGCAAAGGCAGGAACTCAGGGTCTGGTGGGAATGGGTCCACCAGTTTTATGGCTTCGTAAAGATGGACCTCGTTTTTCACAACCAGAGTGGTGAGGAGATTGAGAACCTTTGTGTTCTGACAAGCTAAGGGCACCAGGGAGCTCACAATGACACCCAAAAACTTGGACAGCTCTCCTGGAAGCATTAAGGTATTTACAATTCTAACTAGATCACAAACATGCAACAATATTAATAAATACTTTAAGACTTTAGAACATATTATTAATTTAAAAAAAAATGTATTTTATTAATCCCAGAGATGGGTCAAATCCTATATTTCTTGAATTCAAAGCTTAAAGTTTCTTTCAAATCTCAAATACAAAATTTAATCTTAGAATCTTTAAAAATAAGAAAATAAATAGTTCAAGGTAGGGAAGAGACCCTGAAATACTTTGAACACTTAAAGAGGAAACATAGATGTACCTAATTAAGGCAAAAAGCTTAATGACCAAGGATGAGATGCAACGTGTAGAGGTTGAATGTTGGAGGGCAAGTAATAAGCAGAAGTGGAAGTAGACCCCCGATGGAACGACAGGGTGAAGGAGGCAGTGGAGGTGAAGAATAAGACATTAAGAAGGAGTTTTAAGAATAAGAATGAGGAAACAGAGGAAGATTATAGGGAAAAGAAAAGAGTGAAGCAAAGGGTACGAGAAACCAAAAAGGATTGGATGAAGTCGGTGACCTGGTGGTCTAGGGGTAAGGTGTCAGACTTCTATGCTGGCGGCCGGGGTTCAATCCTCGGTCCCGGCAAAGATTTATCTGATTACCAAACCCTTCCTTCACCTCTGACAAGACATCTTGTGAATGTGAGGAATGCCAGGTCTCCACCGTGGTTCGGATTCCACGTTAAACTGTAGGTCCTTCACTTCATCTCACAATCACCCTACCATTGCACATTAGCGTAAGTGCGTATAACCCCAACGGGTAGTAAGACGCGGTGCTAATAATAATAATAATAATTGGATGAAAAAATGGAGAGAAATGCTAGAACGGGACGTGAAAGGAAGTAAGAATGATGGATGAGAGTGTAACCTGTGACAGCAAAAACTAGTTTTTTAAAAGTTTTTTTGTGTTAGTTAAATTAAAGTGTAAATGGAATATATAAAATAATCTGTATGCATAATTTATTTTATAATAATGCAAATTGATAAACATAAAGAAAAAAAATGTAGGAAGAAGAAAATGCCCAAGGGTAACTTTGTTCTTTATTCAGCCTTCTTTTGTAAAAATAAGTACTGATTTGTGTGTGATTACTTTGTGTATTGGATTCTTTCCACTTTTCTTCTTCTTTCCCTAAATATCATTCGTTTTTAATTATTATATTAATCTTAATTAGTAGAGTGTGTGAACAGGAGTTTTTCACTCTGAATCAAACTTGGAATGAAAACACAGAGTATTTTTCAAGTTCGAGCTATATATTGATATATATTCCAATTCATTTTTTTTTAAAAGATCCATGCATACAATATATAGAAGTACAAACATAACTTAAAAAACTCACCAATTTGGATTCTTAAATTAATTTAATACTGGTAAATGTTCAAATTATTTATTTTTAAATTAGACAAAAGTAAATATTGAGGGACTTCAATTGCTATGAAATAAAATCTTAAAATTAAATCAAATTAATTAAAATTGGGGTTTTCAGAAAAAAATCTATAATTTCGATTATTCAAATTTTTCTAGGTTTATGAAAAATCTTCAAATCAAGTCCTAGAGCAACTAAAACTAGATTCAAACTAAAATGTTCAAGTACTCGCACACACTAACTAATTGGTTTATTTTTTCTTTATGTTTATCAATTTCCATTATTATAAAAATAGAATGTACTGAAATACTTCAAGGCATCTAAACATGTCCTCTTACCTGACCGCGAGGGTAGGATCATCGTACAGAATCTACTAAAGAAATGACCAACAGGATCAAGCAGCAGACCTCCTCCTCTAAGAAGATGTATCAGAGTATGAATGATATCACGCACAACAAACAGGTTCATGGTATGGAGACCGACAGACATTTTGAGCTGATCTGCCAGTATGTCAGCAAACGTAGCGTAACGGTGGAAGGCTTGGAGCTTGTCCTCTTGTGTAGGGGCATGGTGAATGTCTGACGCTAATGGAAGGAGGATCCTTTGTAGTTGGTGAGGAACCCGCTGGGACAAGGTGGTCACCAAAGCCACTGAAGAGTCTGGACAGCCTTCCTGGACATAATAAATAGCCTAGCATTTTTAAGTTTTGAAGTATAATAGTTTAATATATGGGTTATTGATGGCTACACCTTACAGTTAGAGCTGTGGTTGGTTAAGAAGAAGTGCACCTACATTGATGTTGAAAGCGGATGGAAAAATCCTAGTAAAAGTCACATTAGAAAATTATCCTCAGTATATCTGTAAGAGATTCAAACCTTGACCCCCCAATCATATGCAACATTATACAATGTAAGTCCAACACCTCAAACCACATGGTCACTAGTGTGGGTAAGTACCTTTTCCCTCTTAATTCTTATAAATAACACTAAGACATTGAAAATGTATTGTTCAAATTATGCTTTGTATATAATTGGTCTATTTCGTCTATGCTATACTAAGAAGGTAATTTTAATTTATTTCATGAGACTAATGTTATTTAAAGTATTTTGAGCCTTACACCATTGAATTCAATATATATTTAAAAAAATTAAATTTTACAAAAAGTACCGTAAACTGGGGTAAACTTGACCAGTTTTTAATTTCTTTGGTTAATAACTTAAAAAGTATGAGAAATTCAAATTCTACATAAGATGAAAATATATAGAAACAGATTATAAGAATAAGACTGTGTGCTCTTTTTTTAAATGTATTTGTGCTTTATTTTAAAAAACCTGTGGTGGTTAAGTTCACCTCAGTCGGGGTAAATTTGACTGCAGAATTTTAAAATATTATAAAACTTGACTATAGTGGTTTATTTGAATATTTTTTTAACAGTTATCTATTAGGACAACATAATTGATAATATAAAGCACAATAGCTGCATAAATACTCATATAAATGCTTAAATAAATAAGAAAAGTTGAATTTAAAAAACTGTTATAACAAAGTTTATCATAAGTTATATTTTTGAAAGTAAATAATATCAGAAAGCTTACCAATAATATTATCGGACATAAGTCAATCATAATTTACAGCAAAGTTCATACAAACTCCCCTTTGATCAATTGTGGGCTCCGTTAAACCACACCAGATTCATCTACAACATCAATAGACTTCTTTAGCTGGTTAAGGTGACCTGGCGGTCTAGAGGTAAGGTGTTGTCGGACTTATGTGTTGGGGGTCCGGAGTTCAATCCTCGGTCCCAGCGCAGATTTATATGATTGCCAAACCCTTCCTTCACCTTCTGACAAGACATCTTGTGAATGTGAGGAATGCCAGGCCTCCACCGTGGTTCGGATCCCACGTTAAACTGTAGGTCCTCCATTCCATATCACAATCAACCTACCATTACACATTAGCTAAGTGTGTATAGCCTCAACGGGTAGTAAGACGTGATGATGATGATGATGATGATGATGATGATGATGATGATGATGATGATGATAATATAGTTGGTCAAATATACCTATTGATCTCAGCCTCCTTTTTCAAGGATTTAAATTTTAGTCCATCTGGTGAAGTGTCCTGCCAACATAATACTTAGTTGTTTTTTTACCTCCATAACACCCAACGCCCGGATATAATTTCAAACCTTTTTCTTTATACTGTACATTCATTCTGATCTGTAATAATCATTTCCCATGTTTCAAAGTCTCTTGTTTCTGAATCTGTATTATATTTGGAAGAAGGTATAGGAAAGGTGGATAGAAACATAGAAAAGTGGGACGAACACAATATGGCCTATACAATGAAAAGAAGAACACTGTTCACACTATACACTGCTGCCAATGGACAAAGAGGTAATGGATGTCCCTTAAAGAAAATTTATAGTTACCGCCCAATCCCCCGGCCTAGGTTTCATTCTATCGGAACTCATCAGGGAGGAGTGTGAAACGCGCAACGCAACTTCCTAAAAAAATAATAAAAAAAATAAAAAAAAGGAGAAAAAGGAAAATGGTAAAGAATGATAGGACACATAGATAGGAATAAACAAATTACAAAAGGTATAACATAAAGGACAAACACAGGAAAAGGAAATTGGATGCGAATACCCTTTTATATGTTTCTATCCACATTTCCTGTACCTTCTTCCAAATATAATACAATTACCCGATAAAGCGAAAAGAGGTTTTCCTTATAGAGTTATATCATTATATATTCGCATCCAATGTCCATGCAACTTAAGGAAGAATCTTTTCTTAAAAACATAAATTAATCAATGCATTAGCTAAGATGAACATAAAAATATTTTTTTAAGATTCTAGTCATGTTTACCCCACCAGTCAAGTTCACCCCAGATGATGGTATGTTTTTCTAAGTATTAAGTATGAATTATTGCCTAATAGCTTGGAAATGTATATTTAGACAGTGTAGCAACACTGTAAAACACTGTAAAGTAAGTGATAGTGAAGGAAGCCAACCTGAAAGAATAGTTAGGTTAGGCCTAGATACAAACACACTTCTCTCTTAATTTCTTTTTACACTTTTAACAATTACAACTTATTCATACTTCCACAGTTACACATTGTTTTAATTCTCGGAAATATTCCTTTTTCATATCTAGAGACAAATATAAAACACAAAGAAAGGTATTATATGGAACTACATATTCTTCAAGAATTTGAAATCTCGAAAAAATATTTTATTTCAAATTCTCCACGCATGTAGTTCCATATAATATCTTTCTTTGTGTTTTACTATATATGTGTCTCTATATATGAAAAAGGAATATTTCCGAGAATTAAAACAATGTGTAACTGTGGAAGTATGAAGACATGGTTTAAATGTAAAAGACGAAATGAAGTGAGAAGTGCATTTGTTCCTATCTAACAATCACTTAATTTACATTATTGTACAGTGTTTCTATACAATCTTACTGTACACAAGAAATGAGTATCATATTTATCCATGAAAAACCATTAATTTCTAGTTTAGTTAACATGGTGTCTACTCAACTTGACCAATGAAATCCCCGACCTTTTCCCTGATTTTCCCTGATCATTTCCTAAAATTCCCGACTAAAAAAATATGTCACATCCTCCTAACTCGCACCCCTAATCCCCCTCTCCACCCTCATTTTTCCATTAACCTTTTTTATGAATAATAATAAATTTTAAAATTTGAATATTTTTTTAATCCATATTAAAATTGTTTACTATTAATTAAAAATGTATTAAACAGTTACAAACAAAAAAATACATTATAATTTACTGATTTAATGATTATCGTATTTCATATTTTGAGTAAAATATCATTTTCCCGGTATTTTTATTGTGATTTACCAAATTCCCGACTTATTCCCGTTTTTCCCCGATCACTTCAAATTCCCGGCTAATTCCCGTTTTCCCTGTTTTTCCCGGATGGTAGACACCCTGAGTTAATTATATGAATGTACTGGTTAGGAGGGAACAATTCATAAAAGTTTCGTCCTGACGAGCCACGACTTAGAACCCTTCAGCCACTATTCTTACACGACACCAGCCTCAATGAGATTCAACAGTTACCTGCAAGTGTTCAACAACTTTCACGACCATGTTGTGATTTAACACAGGAGGGATCGGCTCAGGCAGTGTCAGCTGACATCCACAGAGCTCCGAGAAATGCTTAGGGTCGTATAGTAGCCGTATCACATTCACAATGACCTCGTCAATGCGCATTGTAATAAGTGTGTTGATGGCATCTCCCCCTAGAATGCGCTCCAGCTGGTTGTGGAGACATTTGGATGTGTTTGCCTCTGCTTCTGTGATAGAGCTGGAGTCTGTTGAATCTGAAGACGCAATGTACGGCAGCAAGCACGCCATTGAATGCGGGAAACATCCCTAGAAAAACATTTGAGTTAAGGCTCTAGAGCTAATTGAATTTTTAGCCGAGCTTTAAATACTATAAGGATTGCCAGGCCTCCACCGTGGTTCGGATTCCACATTAAACTGTAGGTCCTCCATTTCATCTCTACAATCACCCTACCATTACACATTAGCGTAAGTGCGTATAACCCGAACGGGTAGTAAGATGCGGTGCTAATAGTAATAATAATAATTTAAATACTATATACTTGAGTCGGGTTCAAAAGATTTATGGGCTCGCAATTTCAAGCTCCTATAAAATTTCTTTCTTTGCCTTGCATTGTGTGCCTGGTGATGAATGATTGATTGTTTACTTTTCTTTATTTTTGTGGTGATGAAGTTTGAGGGTTCGGGGGTGAAAATACAGCGAAGGGGTGAGGTGAAACTCTTAGTGACTAGAACTCAAAAGTATTAATGATTTAGATATTAGTGATCAGTGTATTGCCAGATGGTGACAGCTGAGCACTCTGGATTGTGAAAGCAGTGACCATGATTGACAAAATATTAGTTGGGGATATAGTGGTTCACAGGTGCAACCAGTAGCGGGTCCAATGTTTCAATAAACATTATTTGATAAAGATCCTCTACTTGATCACTTTAAATTGCGGCAACCTTATCTCCCTAAAGATAATTTATTCACAATAACATAGCGTGGGATTTTTTTTTTTACTAATTTACTTTACTAAACCAAACCAAACACACCAACATAAACCTAACCAATAACTTTTTCTAGAATTTCAAACATAATATGTTTAGTTAAAAATATACCAGTGAAGAAAATATGTTTTACGAGTATAGTAAAGACTAGAGCAGTGACTGGAATAAAATATCGATACTGCAACAAACTGTGACTGAGACAGTGACAGACCATGACATACTGGGAAAAAAATATCTCCACGAGACTGTGACAAAATGGTTCATCAAGAAACACAGTTATAAATCACCGGTATTTAAAAACCATGACCATGGTCCGGCAGTCACGATGAATAATCACTGGTATAAATCACCGATATTTTAAAATCACAGTCACAGTGATCACTGATATAAAAATCACTCTTTTGCACATCCCTAATGATAGAGTGGTTGGTGGTGTTGGGAGGGGGGGAAGTTTATGAGACCAGCGCGAAATGAATCGAATTAAATACTTATCAAGTTTAGAAGGTTGAAATAAGTCATGGTGGATTCTCTCTTGTAACAGGATATATATATATATATATCCATCAACACGCACACATGTGCATGTACACACACATACACATACACACTATGTTAATGGATTATTCACCTCATTTTTTCTTTATAGTGAGTTTGAGTTTGTTTCGGTGCATAGCAATCTGCCAGGGAGTGAATGTATTACTTATGCTGGTGCACGCCTGTCGCAGTAGCTGAGAAGGCATGTTACTTCTGGCCTTATTTCGGAAAGATCATTCAAATGTCGGGCAGATATCGACTAAAGCCAGTCTTGCCAACATATGGCCTACTATAGCTATAATATAGCCAGTATTGATAGAGTACGTTTGTTTAATTTCTTCGAATGTTCTAGATAGGTCGATAGTGAATGCAGTGATGAAGCCTAGCTTCACTATTTTAATTGGTAAAAATAGTTTCATTAATCTAATATTAGTTTGAAACCCAAATAAGAGATAAGTGTGCAGATGCTCATTGAAATGTTAAGGTCGACCACTTAGCAAACAGGTTTTTGGAGAGAATGGTAGGCATATATAAAGAAGGCGGAAAAGGCAACTCCCCGCATAAATAGTAAACCTAAATAGTTTAGTATAAATGTTAATATTTACATTCTGTCCACCATGAAAGAAAGGTAGATCCATCTTATAAGCCACATCATAGTATAATCAAGCAAGAAAAGCTTAAGCTAAGGTAAAGATAAGTTACATCTTAAAAACCATTACTATTATATAACCTCTCTGTTAGGTAGTTTTTAATTAATAATATTAATATTTAGCACCGCGTCTTACTACCCGTTCGGGTTATACGCTTTAAGTACTAATTACTCTAATGGACTAGGAATTTGGGAGGTTGAAATAGAGGAAGTGAACCCGCATTTACGTGGAGGGAGAGTGGAAAACCATTTAGGGAAAAACCAATCCCCAGTTCACCCGACCGAGATTCGAACCTCGATCTCCCCGTCCTCAGTGGTTGAGCTCAACACGACAAGCGCGTTAGCCAACTACGCCACCGAGGCGGGTGTTACGTTTAAGTTATATTTGTATTTAACTCAAGCTCAACTCAAACTTAAAAAAACAACTGGATTGATCTTGACTTGCATCTAAAATAACTTAGCCCGCAGCCCTCTAGTGAATGAACCCACCTCCACAAGTTCCCGTAAATTTTTGCCAACTTTTTGAGATACATGTGTGAGTGTTTCTTCTTCTTCCCTCTGGAGTAGAATCGGAACTATGATATCCTTGTATTGCCTGTAGAACTGTGTGATGGATACACATCCCATTAGTTGCCATGGAAATTTCTGCAATAAACAACAAGTAGAGCCACTAAGTTGGATTTACGGATTTTTTTTTTCTGCTTTACTCCCAAATTTTAAGCATCCATTCCTAAAAACAGTATATACATTAAGAAGGGTATCTCAATAATATACATAAATTAAATTTAAGGGACTAACATGGTGTCTACTTAACTTGACCAATCAAATCCCCGACATTTTCCCTTATCATTTCCTAATATTCCCGACTAAAAAAGTATGTCACATCCTTCTAACTCGCCCCCACCCCCCTCCTTCCACAGTTTTCTATTATTATTTAAAAAAATAATAATTAGTTTTAAAATTTGAATTAAAATTGTTTACTAAGAATTAAAAATATATTACACAGCTACAAACAAAAAAATGACATAATTTACTGATTTATTGTATTTCATATTTTGAGTAAAATATCATTTTCCCGGATTTTTATTGTGATTTACCAAATTCCCGACTAATTCCCGTTTTTCCCCGACCACTTCAAATTCCCGCCTAATTCCCGTTTTCCCTGATTTTCTCGGATGGTAGACACCCTGGACTATGTTAACTTGAGCAATGAATATTTTAATCAAACCAAATAATGTGAATATTTTCTTATTCCTTGACTAATTATATGTCACAATATATTTTTATTTTCAAAGAAAAAACCTTCTACAAGTTTTAGCAACATTACTACTGTACAATAAATTAAAATGTACTACTGGAATATACATGTAAAGCTGTTGATCTCTTCGAGTCCTATTATTGAGACAAATAAAAAATAGATAATTTACTTGAAGTTGGTAGTCTTGCTCCATCCAATGATGTACCAAGTAGCTTGCGTTCACTTTTACCAACTGTGAACATTCTTGTAGCTTCAAGTGTTCTCCAACTAGCCGTAACACCTTACACACAAGATCTGTAATATATAATATAATCCTTGGCTATTATTTATTTTATAACTAATGTCATTAATTAATCATCGTGAGTATGAATCATTGGTAATGGATGACAGACAGACAGACAGACAGACAGACAGACAGACAGACAGACAGACAGACACACACAACACACACACACATATATATATATATGATCAATGTGCGGATTTTTAGAAAGTCAGTCACAAACATGCTCAAAATCATTAATAATGTTTTCATTTAAATACGAGTAAGGTTCTGACCGAAGCTGATGTTCTTCTCATGCACCAGTTGGAAAATCGTGAACAAGGCCTTCCTTCGCCAGGCGGGGCACACCACCACCATGGTAGCCATGGTATGCATCGCACTAGCCGTGCGGTTGGCCCCCTCGTCTATTTTCTCCTCCCTCGACAAGTCACCCTAACAATGAAAATAGAGCACTTATGTTGTAGATCTTGCACTTTTATTAAATAAAATATATAGCTGTCTAGACGAAACCTCATTTAACAAGGTACACTTCATTTAACCTGAAAGGTATTAGTCTTACCTTGATAGATTACACTATGACCCTATCTTATAAGCTATACCATAATGGAATAATTCACGGTAATCTTGCCACTTTACAAGCTAAATGAAACATACATTTTGTTATGTATGGAAGAAGGTTCAGGAAAGATGAAGAGTGACATTAATTATATATGTTTCTATCCATATTTCCTGTACCTTCTCCTTTATACAACAAAATCTATTAAATCTGCATTATGACCACGTACAGATCATATTGGCTACAATGAATGAGTAATGGATTCTAACTCGGCCATTATGTCTGACAACAATTCTTGGGATGTCTGTAATTTATCATCTTATCCCCAGGAAAATGGTAGTGCAATAGTTAAAAAACCTTTCCCTTAAATTAGGTTACTCTTTGAGAAGGGAAGTACTGCTACTGCTACTAATTGGTCACATGGTGCGGTGGTCAGTGCACTTGGCTACGAGCCTAGGGGTCCCGAGTTCGATTCCCGGCTGGTACCTTGGGTGTTTTTCCTGAAAGAGGAGTTACCCGAATGGCCACCAGGGTTTGGTTAATTAGGCTTAAGTTAGATTTAAGTGTTTCCCTTGGTTCCCCACCCTCATTCTTACAATCATCTCCATCTCTCGTCTCTCCTCCCATCTCATCTAATCAAGGAATGGAAGGCACTCCATAGAAAGGAGTATATTATAAGAAATAATACATTTAGTTACTATTTGTATCTTGTATTAATTTATTATATGTATGTCCAAGATTCCGATTCGGATTAGAGATTCAAAGGTCAATTGAAGATTTGGATTCATAAAATAGTGGATTCGAGCCAACTTTTATGTTAAAAACTAGTTTAAGGTTCCGTGAAGGTTTTCCAACTGATTAGATTACACCACTTACCTCAACAACAAATGATTCCATCACTGCAGCACAGACTTTTTCATAACTCCTCTTATGCCACTGTACAGAGACAGGCGTCACTGACGAGGGGAACAAGAGGCCAACATAACCAGCACAAGCCATCCTGATCTCATGGAAAGGGCTCTTCAAATGAAAGATGAGCTCCTCAGATACAGCAGTTCGACCCTCCTCCTTTTTAGGCTGCCACCTGGCCCAAAGCCCAGTGGGATCCAACTTGAAAAATATATAATAAGGGTAAGAAAGTTTTGACACATATAAAATAGTCTAAAGACATAAGATAAATTATACTTTTCAAACATGTATTTTAAAATTTCATTTTAGGTTTACTGCACAGAATCAAAATACCATTAAGGCACTAGTAAATACATACCAAACAATTTACACTCAAGCTTTGGGGTGTAGCACAAATGCTGAGAGTTTTAAATATTACTCTCACACTTTGAGGACCCCATTTCTCAATGTGTATATGTCATTCATGGTGGACAAAGTTGATTTTTCTAGCACACTTCATCACCTAAATAAGGTTATGCCTCCAAAATCTTGTGTATAAGTGTGTGTGTGTGATCCTTTTAATAGTTATCATCAAACCTCCAATACATTTAATAATACCAGTCTGCTTTTCCCAGGAATTATAAGCTCCCTGTTTTTAAGATTAATGGACATATTGAGTGATTTAAGTATGTCATATTCTGAAAATTGAAAAATGACACCTGGACACGGGAATTGAACCCAGGATCTTTGGCTTGGTACGCCCATACTCGGACCACTGAGCTATCCAGGAATCGTCCTGTGTCCGGGGTCATTCTTCATTCTTCACTCATATTTTAAGGCAGAGTCTATGATGGACGTGCGGAAGTCGTCGGCTACAAATGTGATTTATTAAGATCACAAACTATCAGATAACATAACCACCTTCGACTCGGTAATTGGCTCATTGCAGTCATTTGTACCTGTACGGTAATCCTGGATAGCTCAGAGGTAAGAGAATTGGCGTACTAAGCCAAATATCCCGGGTTCAATTCTCGTGTCCAGGTGTCATTTTTCAATTTTCAGAATATAATATCTAGATGAAGTAATCCTCGATAAAATGCATAAATAATAGCTTTGACTATTTGATTCATAAATGATTATGTGCCGAGAACTGTCCGTTGAGCGTAAGCTAATATAAAGAGAAGCATAGTTGACCTACCTTGGTGAATTCTGCGACAGATTTAATGAGCTGGCTGTATACTTTGACACCATACTTGTTTCTACTAGTGCTAAAGAGAAACGGTATAAAGAGCGCCATTAAGTTTTCCTTTGCCGAGTTAAGGTTCAGTCTTGCGACGTGAGGCAGAATACCTGTTATAATGAAATTTAAAAAATATAAACATGCTAGATCATGAATGAAACAAACCTCTCCAACAAATATTGAATTTTACAGTTACATGTCATATTTGTGTAAACAAAAACCCTCAAAATCAATAATTAGATAATTAATCTAAAATTTCTTTTAAATCTATATTTATTGCTTCATAATGTTTGGGTTTATCTTCATACAGGATACAGATTCCATGATGTCTTAATTATATCCCAAAACCTCCTGAAGAGTCGAAATAGAACAAAACCTAGAACGAGGAATTGAGAAGGAACAACAACAATCCTCTATATTTTTACCTTTTTACCTTTATATTTTTCGCTAAAAAATAGGAAAAAAAGAAAAATCTTTAAGGATTTTAGTCTCGTATTTGAAATTTTGAATATCCTTGAGGATTCAAGAATCCCATTTCTAGTTCATATAGATTAAGCTGTGTCGGTCAAGAACAATGATTTAAAAATATATATCTTTCCCAGGAGGATGTTGGGTATGGAGGTTGGGGGTAGAGGTGGGTGGGAAGCCAATGAAGACCAAGGGACAGATGGTTGAAGGGAGTAAGGAAGCGTGTGGAGGAGGGAGGAGAGGGCTGGACAAAGGTGGAGGGATAGAGGTGGGGGGAGGAATGGAGGTGCTGGAGAGGCTCATGTTCCAAACAGACCCACACAGATGCTGGAAGCTGTCCATGATGATGATAAATATAGCTTTCCAAATAACGAACACTTCTTAGCGGACAGCTTTTTGATTATGGAGGGTATTTACTATTTAGAGATTTCACTGAGCCCTTTTTTTACATCACCTGTGATGAGGGAAAGCAGACGGTAGGCCGCATGAGACTCTTTGTGCCTGGTCCGGCACATTGCCTGTAACACTTTGAGCACCCCTTCAATGCCGGTTCTGTCAAGTGTGGACAAGCCAACGGCCCCTGTCACAATAGTTTCCGCCTGCACATAGCAATATAACTTCAAAGTGTATGGTCAAAGGGAAGAGAAATAGGTAGAAATTTTAGTGTCATAACAAGATATCCATATCCACTATTAAACATATCTAAATCTTCAGTTTATCTTCAAATACAAAATCTTCCATTCAAATCCGGATCTTGTAAGCAATTATGAAAATATAAGAGAGAATAAGACATTTTAGCTCAGCTGGTATGCAGCATGTATATCTACTGAGCTAAGGGTTCCGGGTTCGGTTCCCAACATGGCTGAAAAATGTATCATTGGTGGAATGTGGGTTTATTCTTTCACATTTATAATTTAAGCCGGAAATGGATGTTGTGTCTGTCCTAGTCTCAAGTTAAATTATAAGACATTAAACTATGACAGGCATAACAAGCAGGTAGTGTAAAAATATATGACTTGAATAAAAAACTGACCCAGGTCACAGACTGGAAACAGTAATTGATGATAAGTAAAAAAGGAAATAAGAATATAACATTTATATATATATATATATATAGAGAGAGAGAGAGAGTAATAGTAACTGAAATTATGTTAACTTTTTACAATCATGCATTCATAGAGTTGGGTCAAATTCACTAGTTTACCAGCTCGATTCCCAATCTCCAATTTACATTTGGATCCCAAACCTAAAATCTGAATTTGAATCTTGGAAAAAATTACAAACAGAGGAGGGAGTATAAATAAAATAGAATAATAGAAAATACAAATAGTAACTAAATGTTAGCATTCTTTTTTTATAATCTTTCACTATAACATTCATAGATTCAGTTAATTTTTTTTAGCACCGTGCCTTATTACCCATTTGGGTTACACGCCTATATATTAATTACACTAATGTGTTAGGTATTAGCTTGGTTGAATTTATAGGACGTGTACCCACATTTGTGTGGTGGGAGATTTGAAAACAAATTGGAAAAAAACACCCTCAGTACACCCGACCGGGATCGAACCCTGAATTCCCTGTATTTAGTAATCTAGTCTAGGGCTTCTCAACCTAGGGGTCGCGTAAATAGAATTGGGGGTCGCAGAAAATTTGAAAAAAAAAAAAAAAAATCATAATATGTAACTATTATTAGCACGTTCGGGTTATACGCACTTAACGCTAATATGTAATGGTAGGGTGATTGTGAGATGAAATGAAGGACCTACAGTTTAACGTGGAATCCGAACCACGGTGGAGGCCTGGCATTCCTCACATTCACAAGATGTAACTAATCTTATCCTTCATTTTCGACCACAGTGGCGACATTGCTTGTTGTGACTTTAGGCTGAACTGTTGTCTCAACATGACAGTGTCTCGTCTTGATTTCTTATGGCCAGGGATATTAACAAAAGGTTTGAAAGTACGTTCCGTCATGACCCATTCTTGGCGGCCTGTATCTTGCAAGTGAGACAGAGATAGATAGAAATACCAGCAGGTAGATTTTTGAGTTCCACAACGGTTCACTAACGCTTATCACTAAATAGTTTCACCCGGTGCGGAAGGCCTTATTAGTAGTTTGTGGTCTATCGTGTTCAGCGCTCTTGCTAGTTGTTCACTGTTCAGTGTTAGTATGATTGGAAAACAATTTTCAGAAATAGTTTCTACCAGAATGTGACAATTATCAATTAGATTGGATTCAAAGCTCTTTTATTGTGGAGATGGAAAATGTGAAGCATCTCTTGTTGAAAGCCCCAAGAAGAATTTGCAGAACTTTCATGTGATTCAAACCTCAAACTTGAAATTTCAAGAGAAAACTTAAGCACATTTTTGCTTTGTGTTAAAGCAGAATTTCCAATACTGTAGGAATTAGTAATGACATTTTTTTCACCTATTTGTGCGAATTGGCATTTTCAACAATGACAGCAATTAAAACCAAATACTGCTCAAGTCTCTTAAGAACATCAAGATCGCTATAAGACCAGCAGTGACAAATATTAAGCCACGATTCGAGTTATTGTGTCAGAATAAGCTATCACAACCATCCTATTAAAGATAAACATATTCTTATCTATGGTCAGTCATCATTAAAACTTTCTTTGGTACATTCAAATTTGATATTACAAATTAAATGATATAATTTTTTTATTTTGCATTTTTTTACTTATATCTTGCATGTCAATATACAAAAATTTTTAGTCAACTTTAATGATATAGCTATAATTATATTTAAGATACTTTATCAAACATGGTTTGCGCAAAACAGAGTTTCATCAAACAAAGTTCATGCAAAAAAAAAGTACATGCACAAACCAGTAAATTGACTATATACAGTGTTAGTACCAATTGCATTTATGACATGAGTGAAGGGTCATGAAAAAATGTGTCTGGTCCAAAGGGGTCGCAGATGAAAATAGGTTGAGAAGCCCTGGTCTAGTCTATTGCAAGAATAGCCCCTTAGACCATGTGGCCACTGAAACAGGTAATTATTACTATTATTATTAGAACCGCGTCTTACTACCCGTTCGGGTTGTACGCACTTACACTAATGTGTAATGGTAGGGCGATTGTGAGATTAAATGGAGGACCTAGAGTTTAACGTGGGATCCAAACCACGGTGGAGCCCTGGCATTCCACACATTCACATGTTGTGATTAATACACGTCTTGTCAGAGGTGAAGGAAGGGTTTGGTAATCAAATAAATATGAGTCGGGACCAAGGATTGAACCCTGGACCTCGAGCACAGAAGTCTGACACCTTAGCCCTAGACCGCCAGGTCACCGACCGGGCTAGCCTTTTAATAAATGTTCACTAGGTGAAAGAATTAGGAATTAAAAAATATATTATTTTAATTCACATGTAAGCAAATATTTATATCTAACATATTATCTACCCTAGAAATTGCCAATATATTAAAATATATTTTATTTACTCACTATTTTAAAGTTACATTCATCTCTGTAATCAGTGGAATAAGACAAGATTTCTAGTGTATTCATGAGACAGGAATTCTGCTGCACTGTAAGTGATTCCTCTGTAACATAAACATAATACAGTCAATGATTGGTGAAATAAACCTGCTAACGTTAGTTCTTTATCAAGTTTGTTTTGAATAAACAAGTTTGGGATAGTTTGTAATTTTTTGGTTCACACCCTTTGTTATCAACATTATTTAATAGTTTAATCCATGGAAAGGAGTTGATGAGGTTAGGATGAGAAAAAGCACTGTTTACATTAGCATGGTGTAAGGATTATGGTTAAGACTTCGAAAAACCTAAGGTTGTAATAGAAATGTGAAAGATAGTATACTAAAGAAATTAATAAAAAGTTAAAAATTATTAACAAGTTAAAATTAAATCTATTTTAATATTGAGAAACAAGTCAAGCTGCGCTTTCGACAGGCATTAAAATTATATATGAGATAAAAAATAAAAATATTCATGACATAACATAATTATCAAGTCAAATGGTGACCATTATTCAGAAATATATACATGAAAAACATATTAAAATAATTAATATCAGAAATGAATTGAGGTGTAAGGATACAAAACTAATGGCAATACATATAATGTGAAAAATCACTAAAGAGCTTTAGCCTAACCGTAACTGGCAAACCCATTTATGGCAATAATGAGTACAGTGCAGGTAGTAGTAAATATCAAGCCAACACAAACAAAAACAAATTTTGCGAAACTCCGGACTCTTTGCAAATTTACGCCAATAGAGCAGGGTTGAAGAAGGTAGAATTCAGATTAAGTGTGTGTGTGTGTGTGTGTGTGTGTGTGTGAGAGAGAGAGAGAGAGAGAGAGAGAGTAGGAAACCATTAAAAACCAATTTCAATTTTAAATACTACCTTTACCAAACCATAGACAAGGAGATATGAGACTAATTCTCCCGATGAAGATTGTGCACAAGTTAATCTAATAAAGAAGGCAGAAATATGTCACCAATGTGCATTAGATTCAGTATTTATCCATTATTTCTTCTCATTGGTGCATCTTTCTTTATTTTACTCCATTCCCAAGTTTCAAAAGATTGTCTTAGCCATTAACTGCCTCATCATTAAACTGTACTTTTGTACTTTACTATTAGGGATGTGCAAGAACTCAAAAATCAGAATTCGAGTCAAGTTTTAGTCGTCATTCGAACTCGTCTCAGAATATTTTTACAAAACTCAAAAAATTTGAGTACTTCGAATTTTTTTATTTTAACTAGAAAAATGTGAGTTGAATTAGTTTGATTCAACTTAAATAAACTATTTCATAGCAAATACAGTCACTCAATAATTTATTTTGTTTGATTAAAAGAAATTACCTGAACAAATGTATTCAATTTTTTTTTAAATCTTAATTTTTGTGATCATAACTTTTTTGACAAAAATTTTCATTCTCAAAAGTTTTATGTTTATGCTTATGATTTATGCACGAAAACATTACAAAAACTCAACCTAAAATGTTTCTAGTATAACCATTTCTCCATATTACTCAAACTAGCAATAAACTTGAAATTAAAAAAGCCTGCTTGCAAACCCCTAACAAATTAAACCTTTTGGTATCTATGTTTCCATTGCTTATACAGTTTAGGAGATCAATTGTTAGTTCTTTAATGAATAAGACAACTTTACATACCAGAAGTATAGCAATAAGCTTGAATCACACTGGCTACCTCTTGCCTCAGCTTACTTGACTCGCTGATAATCACTCGCTGCGAGTCAACACCTGTCAACAACACGAATATACACCATATACTCACATTATCTCATCTTGATAGCAGTAAGAATATAATAATATATATACAGCAACCATTTACTACTTATTAATTGTGAGTTAATGGTTTCAGCTTATATAAAAGTTACTTGGAAAATGTTATATAGTGAAATCAGGAGTGCTTTATTTTTCATGCTTTCCCCCATTAAAAATATGTTAAAATAATGAGTCCTTGTAGTATGTCAGAATTAAGTCAAAATATAGTTTTTATTGTGTATGATTTTTAAAGCACTAAAACATCCCTAATTTTAGAGGTTGATACCTAATGATTAGGGTTAATATGATACACTAAGACTCAATTTGATAAATCTCTGCCAGAAGTCCCTGAACCAGGATTCAAAGCCAAACCTATTGGGAACGTTCACGTTTTGTGGGCTAATGCTGTACTCGGCTACACTCTCAATGCTTATCGATTGTATTTTTTTGCATTTATGTGAGATTAGAAAAAGACATTGAATTTATGAATTAAAAGTTAATGCATACAAATTCAATGTAGTGGAAAAAGTATTGTTTGCACTCATCCATAAAAAAAAGGAAAAGAGGATAGACTTTTTAACAATGAATCATGAGTAGTGACGAACCCTTTGAATCCTTGAGTTTATTCAAGGATTAAAAACAAATTTAAAAAAAAAGGATTTTTTCCAAATTTTGAATAAGAATTATTTTTGTTAGAGCTAATATTAAAATGTTTACTAATGGTTAAGCCGAACCTCGGCCATTGACGGTTATTATATTTTTTAATATTCAGAATCATATTTAAAATTTGTAGGTAAAATGAAGATTAGGATTCGAGAAAATGTGGATTTGACCCACTTTTAATTATGATTGTAAGCAAGGAAAAAACCCCATCAGCAGCAAGCTACTAACACCACTATATCTCCTTTCTTTTACTTAATAAATAAAACTGGATTATACAATTGAAGCTAAATATTAAATTTGTTTATTCACAGCCTAATACTTTTAAAATCATAAAACCAGGAAAAAAACAACTAAAAGCTTGATTAGATTGGAAGTGTTCATTGGAAAGGTTTAAAGTAACGCAAGCAGGCAAGATTACGAGTATAATTTTTGAGGATCAGGGATGTGGAAGGAAGTAAGAAGGTATTAAATAGCCAGGTAAAAAACAAAAGAAGAGAGAAAAGCCAAGAAGTTAGAATGACGGACAAAGAAGGAAGAACAATAAAGACATGAGAAGAAGAAGAAAGGAACTACGGAGGGGATATTTTGAGAAGATGCTTAAACCGAAAGAAGAAAGGGATGATATTGAAGTGAAGGAGCATGAAGAACTAGCAGAAGAAGAGGAAATGTGTCCCACGTGGAAAGAGGTAGAGAGAGGATGCGTTAATGAGGATGAAACAAGGTAAAGCACCAAGTGTGAAAGAACTAACTGTGTAAATGATAAGAGCTGCAGGGAAAATAGTAATACGGCAATACAATGGGTACACAAGATGCCGACAGTAATTTGGAAGGAGAACAGGGTAGGTACTGAAAGACTGGAATAAAGGAATTATATTATTAATTTTTAGGAAAGAGACAGGAAGAGGTCTACAAATTATTGGGGAATACGCTGACATGTCACTATACAAAAGTATATAGGAGGATACTGGAAAACAGAATAAGATATATTATTATTATTATTAGCACCGCGTCTTACTACCCGTTCGGGTTATACACACTTACGCTAATGTGTAATGGTAGGGTGATTGTGAGATGAAATGGAGGACCTACAGTTTAACGTGGAATCCGAACCACGGTGGAGGCCTGGCATTCCCCACATTCACAAGATGTCTTGTCAGAGGTGAAGGAAGGGTTCGGTAATCAGATAAATCTGTGCCGGGACCGAGGATTGAACCCCGGACCCCCAGCACAGAAGTCCGACACCTTACCCCTAGACCACCAGATCACCTACCATATGACTGTTGATGGAAAGGACTTGGTAATGATATTAATGGATGTGGAGAAGGCATACGTTAGCTTGGATATAAATAAAGTCTGGAAAGTGATAGAAGAGGCTGGAGGGGAAAGAGGAGTTGTAATGAGAGTGATGAGTATTTATAAGGATAACATAACTTGTATTAAGATGGAGAAGAAGTGGACGAGAGTGGTTCTGAATAAAATAAAAAATAAATAAAATAACACAGCAGCCATTAGCGACTCGGTTCGATTCCCATGTCCAGGTGTCATTTTTCAATTTTCAGAATATTGATATCTAAGTGGTGTTATCCTCACTAAAATGCATTAACAATAGTTTCGGCTATTTGTTTCATTAATATATGCAATCCTGTACAACTATATATATAATTGTCTAATGGCTGCAAAATGCCAACTACCGAGTCGCTAATGGCTGCGTTGTCTGATGGCTGTGATTTTATATATATAATCACATGTTATAAGCTGACGACTTCCGCACGTCCATCTTAGACTCTGCCTTAAACTATGAGTGAAGAATGACCATGGGCACGGAACGAATCCTGGATAGCTCAGTGGTAAGAGCAGTGGCGTACTAATCCGAAGGTCCCGGGTTCGATTCCCGTGTCCAGGTGTCATTTTTCAATTTTCAGAATATGATATCTAAGTGATGTTATCCTCACTAAAATGCATTAACAATAGTTTCGGCTATTTGTTTCATTAACAACAATTAACTTCAGCAAAAATGGCATGACGAACCGAACTCATAAGGCAGCACAGTTGTATAACAAAGTGAACATCCTGCTTTGGAATGGTAAAGTATTGAATAGGACTAAATTGACTCTTTTCAAGACATGTAATATTCCTATCTTGACCTATGCTCTCAAGACCTGTACACTCACCAAGAGAGACAACAATCAATATTATAAGCCTATGAAATGATGTTTAGGAGAACTAAAAGAAATAGGATAAGGAATGTGACTCATAGGAAGGATGTCGGAGAAAATAGCAGTATGCTATAAAAAATAAGGAGAGCACAACTAAAGTAGTAAAGACATCTATAATGAATGAACAGCAGAAGGAAAGAGAGCCAATACTATGAAATGGGATGAGACCAGTTGGAAGACCAAGGATGCGAGGGATAGAGCAAGTGAAGAAAGATATGTAAAAGAACAAGGCCAAATTAGAATACTATCAATGAGGGTCATTTGTACAAAGACAGCATTAGATGGAGAGCGACCATTAGCCACACCTGGGAAAGTGTATTTGAAATATGATTATGTTGATGATGACAAGTAGGATGATGATGAGGAGGAGGAGGAGGAGGAGGATGATGATGATGATGATGATGAATGAAAATGGCTATGAATAAAGTGGCAAGGCAATTGGAGGAGGAAGAAGGAAGAGGAAGCACAGGAACAGCAATAGAAATGGAATGAAGAAGTGAAATAGTGTGGAATAAAATTTAGCATGCTGAAGTGTGAAGCGAGGGTGATGATAAGGCCTATAAATGATATAAGGATGGCTGAAGTAGAGCTGAGAAATTTACAGAGTGTAAATATCTTGAAAGTGAGATTGAGGTTAAGGAGGACGGGTTGAGGGAGGTAGGGGTGGGGATGGAGAACTAATAAGAAGAGGGCAGTAGAAAGAGATGTCCTATAGGGTTTGTAAGAGACCTGCTATGGAAAAGGGAGGTGCCCTTGAAATGCAAAGAAGTGATATATAGGGTGTACTTTGTACCCATAGTTATATATGCAGCAGAAATATGAAGCACATTTGAATACAAAATTTGAGGAGCATGTTAGAATTCAGAAGGGGAAAAAGGATTAGGAATGTAGTTATCTGGGCAATAATGGGGGTAAAGAGAACACACGAGATAATAGAGAAAGGAAGACTGAGATGGTATGGTCATGAAATGAGGACATAAAATAAGAGAAAACAAACGAGAATTATGGAGATGAAGTATGTAGGAAAAAGACCGCGAGGAAAACCAAGAAAGAGATGGGAAGAGCATGTAACAGAAAGTGTGAGGGTGGAGAAGAATGGAAGTGTTTAAAGGAAGAAGAATGGTGGAAGGATAGAGGGAGATGGAGGCATTTTACTAAATTGGCCCGGCCACAGGTTAGAAACTGTTGGTGGTGATGATGATGATGATGATATAAATATCACACATGCTTGAGTAAAAACAAATTGTATAGCTGTTGCTCGGGATTGACGGCTGAGGAATCCCTATTTTTAACAACCTGAGGACCACTGAATTAAACAACTCAGACTTTACTATTATTTAATGTATCACATGAACAAAAAGAGGACC